>OZ035881.1:9819485-10034485 GCA_964034835.1 Muscina levida | reverse complement strand
CTTGTGTATAAAATTTATCCATAAAATTTTCTAATAATATAAGAAATACGAAAAGGAATAACAACTATATAAAACAAACATACAAACTTCTATACTAAACACAACAACTACAAACAAAGTACTAAACCATATACCCAGTACTAAAAGTCTAACTCTAAAACTATAGCATATAAAACATTTACACAAGAAACACTGTAACCAAACAGAAACTACTAAATTTTCTCATCTGCCCATACATCTTCCTTTTACTTTGTCTTAATGAAACTAAAAACTAAATACTTATTAACATAAACTAACTAAAACTTTTAATAAGTACTAAACATATGAAATATATTACTTGATGTGTGAACTTTTTTTTTTTTGAAATAAAGAAAAAAAGTACTTTGCTGTAGGTTTTTTGTAATTTCTGGATAGTGAAATTGTTAATATAATAAACTTAATTGTAAATCGTCACTGCAGTATGAGTATTGTATTGTTATACTTAATACCAATTGGCTTTAGAGCGTTTGTTCGATAAACGTTGTGTAAAATTTAGCTTGCGTTGTGTTTTTTCCTAAATAATCTTGTTTTAGATGAAAAACATATTAGTATGGTTTTTTTTTAATTACACAATTGGCTGTTAGTTTTGCGTGTTTATTTTTTGTGTAAAAATTGTTGTAAAATTTTTTTTTTTGTTTCTTGTTTAATATTTGTATATTTCTGTATTATTTATAGTTTTTGGTAACAAAGTCTCGTTATTCTGAAAATAAATCAAAATTAGTTGGTATTAAAGCAATTTAATGATAATGTAAAGCAGTTTAGTAATATAGGGTTTCTGTGAACTCTTTGGCTTACACAGTACCACACATGATTTTGGGACTCAATTCTGAGAATTGTACTTGAAAGTATTCCCAAAAAGAAGAAGTTCTGCATCATTTGTTTTGTCAAGTTACATGCCATTATAATTTATTATCGATTTGAAGTTAGTAAGTATCGTATAGGGAAATTTGTTACGTTTTAGGCTCTTTTGTTATATTGTTATATAGTGGCGTATGATTATCATAAGTAATATTCCAAGTAAATCATACGCTACGGAGTACAACAATTTTATTGTAACTGCTACAAAATATACCCAGTTCAAAATTATTTGATGAATGGAAAAGTGAAGCTATTGCTTATGTAGGTAAACGTTATATGAAAAGGAATTGTAATTCTTATTTTTTATACCATCAACCTTAGGGATGAGGGTATATATCATTTGATACGACCCAAAAGTGTAACACATAGAAGGAGTGACTTTAGACCCTAGGTTTCTTTGAACCAAATTCGATTCATGACTTTTTAAGTCGTTTGAGCCATGTCCATCTGTCTGTCTGTCTGTCCGGCTGGTTCGCACGATAACTTTTGAAAGACGCAACCAAATGTTTTGAAATTTTGCACGAGTTAATATTTCCCCAAAACTACTTACGGTATTGAAAATGGGCTACATGACCACGCCTCTTCTGGTACCCCCGCCCACTTTAGAGATGGAGTTATAATATCAATACACTCGATACGATCGTGCGCAAATTATGTATTTTGTTAAGTTATAACAGGATAAAGTTTAGGACAAAATATTGGAAGGCTAGCCACGCTCTTCTGGTACCTCCCATACAAATGTACTTTTCCGCCCACTTTAGAGATGGAGTAGTAATATCAATAAATCCATGGCGATCGTACCCAAATTCTTTATTTTAGTAAAGCTATAGCAGGATACAGTTTTTGAGAAAAAAAACTGGAAGTCTAACTAGGCCCTATATAGATCTGGTACCGCCCACTTTAGAAATCGATTAATATTATTAATAGACCTAACGCGATCGTGTCCAAATTCTGCATTTAGTAAACTTCAAGCAGGTTAATGTTTTGGAAAAAAAATCTATAAGTCTAGACACGCCCCTTCTGGTACCTCCCATACAAATGTACCACTCCGCCCACTTTAGAGACGGAGTTATAATATCAATATACTTGACACGATCGTGCCCAAATTATGTATTTTGTTAAGTTATAACAGGAAAAAGGTTTGGAAAAAATATTGGAAGTCTAGACACGCCCCTTATGGTACCTCCCATACAAATGTACCTTTCCGTTCACTTTAGAGATGGAGTTATAATATCAATACACCCTCGCGATCGTGCCCAAATTCTGTATTTAGTAAAACTATAACAGGATAAAGTTTTGGAGAAAAAATCTAGAAGTCTAGACACGCCCCTTCTGATACCTCCCATACAAATGTACCACTCCGCCCACTTTAGAAATCGAGTTATAATATCAATATAATACACAATTTTTTGTTTTGCTGAGGGTGATGGTATATGTAAGTCGGGTTGCCCGACTGAAACTTTCTTACTGGTTTTTAATTTGTTTCAGCTAATCAGACTAGTGGTTCTCAAGTTATGTCAAACAAAAGAGCTTAAAATGTGACAAATTCCCTTATACGATACTTACTAACTTCAAATCGATATTAAATTACACTGTGAGACAAATGGTATGGGTCAGTGATCGGGAAGGGTTCAAACTACCGGGGAAAGTTATATGGGTAAAAAAGAAGTTATACGTGTCACGGCGTTTCGCTGGGTCACGTCTAGCAATCGAAATATATCGATTTGAAGTTAGTAACTATCATATAGGGGAAATTGTCACTTCTTTGACATAACTCGAGAACCACTAGTCCGATTTTGCTCAAACAAATTTAAAAAAATTAAAAATTACAGTTCCTTTAATCTGTTCATATAACGTTTTTCTATATAAGCAACAGTTTCACTTTTCAATTCATCAAATGATTTTGAAATGGGTTTATTTTGTAGCAGTTACAATAAAACTTTTGTTCTCCGTTGCGTATGATTTACGTGGAATGTTAATTATGATAACAATATAACAAGAGAGCCTAAAAGGTGACAATTTTCCCTATATGATAGTTACTAACTTCAAATCGATATATCTCGATTCCTAGACGTGACCCCCAGCAAAACGCCGGGCCACGTATAACTTTTTGTTTACCCATATAACTTTCCCCGGTAGTTTGAACCCATCCCGATTTTGACTGTCGCATAGTGTTATTATGGCATGCAACTTGACAAAACGAATGATGCAGAACATCTTCTTTTTGGGGCTACTTTTACATGCAGTTCTCAGAACTGAGTCCCAAATTAATGAACAGGAAAATTTTGAACTGTGTTAGTTTTTTTCTATCGATTGTCATCGTCTCTTGTTATATTCTTATTTAGTCTGATTTACAAAATTGTATACTCTGAAATATTTTGGTCTTAGTATTGTCTATGGCCATTGGATATTCCCCCTTATTATGTATGTCGTAGTCACGTCGAATCTTTGTCGTTTTTCTAATATGGCATCGCTCATGTCGTTTGTGAGACTGAAATACGACTGCCCTATCATGCCCTATCTTTAGCAGACGATGAAAAATTCTCAACACTAAACATTTCGATTAATTATGAAACGTGACAAATTTCCCTATACGATACTTACTAACTTCTAATCGATATTATATTATTATGGCATGTAACTTGACAAAACGAATGATGCAGAACTTCTTCTTTTTGGGGCTACTTTCATGTGCAGTTCTCAGAATTGAGTCCCAAATCAATGAGCTGAAAAATTATCGAATGTTGTCAAAAGTCGACTACGACATACGTAATAAGGGGAATTGGATATTGAATATTACTTTATATTCCAAAATAATTCTTATTTTCGGGGGTGTTTACAAAAATATTGACCCACAAACTCCACAACCTCAAATTGACCACAGATATCCTCATAAAACATTATTAGCCAATATCTTATTTATCAAATTTCTTAGAAAACCAAAAACACTATGTTCAAATTCAAGATAACATCAATGTACCCCTCAATGGTACTTAAGCGAAAGTGACTAACACAACACTATTGTGGTTGTGGTGATGACCTCAGAATCAACCCATGTCGAAATTTGTCTATCCTCCTCTCACATTCTAAAGACAACAATAAATCTATGATGTTACGGTCAAACGCAATTAACATATTAGATGTGACCACCACGTAAGGATTTTACAGCTTTCAAAAAGGCAAAATATTAAGCTATGACACGCATAAAAAGTAAACAATGAAACAGCTTTAATAGCAGCACTGACCTTGTCAGACAAGCCCATGTTGCTATAACTTATATCTAGTATGACACAAATGGGTCAGTGTTTTTATAAAAAGGACAACAATCATAATATAAGATTTATAATAAATTATATTAACATACAAGTAATTGTATACAGAAGAGCAAAGAACTCATTTACTTCATAGCCTAAATTTATGTTACTACTCAAGGTTATCTGATGTGCCAGTCATCCACCACTACCACATTTGGGTAGTATAATTTTTGCAGCAACTGCTAAGATTTCAATATTAGGTTTTCATGATGTTAACATCAACATTTCCTCTCCTCCCCTTTAACCATAGGCCACAAAAGCATTGGTTGGGTCTTTCCGAAGCCAAAGGCGCCAATTTGATAAACATTCTCAGATATGTATTTTTTTTTCACACACACAACAATTATTTAAACTCATTTTTTTATATAGAGCTCCTAACCGACAAATTGCGATATATCATCAGCCAAGTGATGTCAGCATAACCCAAACACAAAATTTTGATTAATGTAAAGAATTTACATTTCAATAACATTCTCTGAGAAAAAAAAAAATAATTTGTATATTTTACATTTTTGACTTAAAGCCAAAAATATATACATATATATATATATTAAATGAAGAGCAGCCAAGGCGAGAGCGTAGTATTTGTACCATACTAAGTGCATTTCCCACGAGCAGGAGAGCACACAACCGCGCCATGTGCTGTTTGTAGATATATACGTATACGACAGCAAGGCGTCTGATATACTAATGGGGAAATGCATTCAAATCACAATTATGATAGTCAACCTTAAACTTTACCATGAATATAATTTCTTGAACTTTGGAGTAAAGAAAAACTGGCCAAGAAAAAAAAAATCGCAATAAAAATTTAAATAATGCTTTTAGCCAATAAAGTTTTAAATCGCTGCTCTAGATGTACAAATACTACTGTAAAACAAATTTATTAAAGATCAACTCGAGCCAACTTGAATAACAAACTTTTCTCTCTCTCACCCCCCGAAAAACAGCCAAATTTGTTATCGCTGCTTTTTTTGTTTGTTTGTGTCTCTATCGTAATATACAAGACATTGCTACTACTACATTTGTCCTATAGATGTCGCTGACGTACAACATCATTTTGTAGTTATGTCCTCATTTATAGCAGTTTCTACCTGTAAAAATTAAATATATTTTTTTTCTAGGATTAAAGCCTTTTAAAAACCGACAACATTTTGCTTTGGAAGTATGCAGTTTTATTTAAAAACAAAAAAAGTTACGTTTATAAAGATTAACAGCATCAATACAAGGATTGTTTTATGCTATTTAAATTATTATCGCAATTTATTGCATACTTTTTGGCGTTGTCGAAAAAATGAAGGGTAGAAGCTGCTTTATATGAATGAGACTTCCATAAGAAAATAATGCCATACGTCAGCGACATCTATAGGATATATGCAGTACTCGTCGAGACCTATAATACGACGTCTTGTATGTTGCCATTAAGCCACAATTAAAAAAGCTATGATAAAAAACGATTTTGGCTGTAATTAGGGGGGGGGGGGGGGGGAGAGGAAGCAATTTTGTTTTATTTTTTGGAATTTGCCTTGAGGTTATCTTTAATATTCGCCCTCTACTTTGGAACTAAAAACGTATATGGTTACCAACCCGGTCTAATGTTTATGAAGGAATCCCTCAATAGTTTTTGTCAAAGGCAATAATATTAAGTTTAAAACATTGTGTCATAGTAAGTGGATGATTTGGTTAGACAAAGACTTATTTTATAATATTCTGGATTTCTATTTAATATATTGTATTAAATCTATAAAATCTGAATAAATACAATTAACATAAATTATACCACATCCCCAAACATCATCTGAATAATAGGTCGAAGTTTGGGCCTAAGCCCAGTAGAAAGTCCAAAAAACTCAAACTCCATTGGTGTATTTTTCAAGATCCTATGAATTGAATGGGTCACTATAGTCAGTTTTGAGGCAAAAGTTATATTTAACATCCCATGAACATTAGGGTGCTGGAACGTGGTTTTCTCGTCGGCTGAGGTAAGTTCAGTCGTCGCCAGGGTCGCCATAAGGACCCACAAAATCTTACGGAATAAGAACCTCAGTAGATTTTCCCTGACTAGGGCTAAATAACAGTATTGTTTATTGATAGTGTAATTCAAACTTATAATCTACTGGATACATTATTTAGATATGAAAACAATACAGATTCGGATTCAGTGATAGCGATGTTGTCCTATCCAGAAATTTGTACCCAGGCCGATTTTAGATGATCGAGAACTTTTAGTATAAGCTCAATGAGTATTGGTAGGGCCTATGACTGCAATGAAAGGTTTGAGACTTGGGTCGATTTAAGATATTCGGGAAATTTACGAATCAATCGATTTGAGGGGATCTGTACTCCCAATACTGTAGAGGTCAGATAGGTCAGGATCATTTCGTTACTCAGGAACGTGGTAATTCATGTACTTTCGATTATTCAGGTCCGTACCAGCAACTCGGCAGTGTACCGATTATTGGGGTTCGTCGGTAGTTACGATTAATATCAGCAGTACGTTATCAGCTTGCTGATTCGGGTTTTGTCGGGGTTTTCAGGTTAATATCATCAAGCGATGATAGATCACTCGGGTTGGTCGGTGGTTTAGGTTTATATCAGGAAAACGTGGCCGTCTTGGTGATTCGGGTTTTGTCGGGTATTCAGGTTAATTTCAGCAAGTCGGGAATATATCGATGCTTCGCTTTTCGTCGGTAAAACAGTTCGGTATCCGCTACTCAGGATCGCGTTCTTTAGCAAATCGACTTCTGCAGCTCGTGGTAGTATCGATGCTTTGGCTTTCGTCGGTAAATCAGTTTGGTATCCGCAACTCAGGATCGTGTTAATGACGCGCATTCTTCAGCAAATCGACTTCTGCAGCTCGTGGTAGTATCGATGCTTTGGCTTTCGTCGGTAAATCACTTTGGTATCCGCAACTCGGGATCGAGTTGATGACTCGCGTTCTTCAGCAAATCGACTTCTGCCGCTCGTGGTTGTATCGATGCTTTAGCTGTCGTCGGTAAATCAGTTTGGTATCTGCAACACAGGATCGTGTTAATGACTCGCGTTCTTCAGCAAATCGGCTGTTGCAACTCGTGGTTGTATTGTTGATTCGGCTTTCGTCGGTAAATCAGTTTGGTATCCGCAACTCAGGATCGTGTTGATAAATAGCGTTCTTCAGCAAATCGTATTTTGCAACTCATTGTTGTATTGATTCCGTATTCGCGATCGAACTACTAATCGTACCCGACGAAGTGTAAATATCCAAATGCTACGGTGCTTATACAATGGTACCGGAACGAAGAGTATCTTCGTGTACCAGACCGAAATCTGTTCAACCGACGAGTCGGTATAACCAACCGGAGTTGGATTCGACAGACCGAAGTCTGATTCAACAGACCGAAACTCCGATTTAACAGACCGAAGTACAATTCAACAGACCAAAGTCCGATTTAACAGACCGAAGTCCGATTCAACAGACCGATGTCCGATTTAATAGACCAAAGTCCAATTAAACAGACCGAAGTCCTATTCAACAGACCGAAGTCCGATTCAACAGACCGAAGTACGATTTAATAGAACGAAATCCGATTCAACAGACCGAAGTCCGATTCAACAGAACGAAATCCGATTCAACAGACCGAAGTCCGATTAAATCGACCGAAGTCGATTAAAACCAATAGAATTTGGGTTAAACAAACAAAAGTTGGATCAACAGACCAATGTCCGATTTAACAGACCGCAGTCCATTTCAACAGACCGAAGTCCGATCCGACAGACCGAAATCCGTTTCAACAGACCGAAGTCTAATTCAACAGACCGAAGTCCGATTTAACAGACCGGAGTGCGATTTAACAAACCGAAGTCCGATTCAATAGACCGAAATCAGATTTAACAGACCGAAGTCCGATACAACCGAATTCCAACAAGTTGTTCAGATCAAATTCTATTAGTGCGGAAAACTTGCTATGGACTAATACAAGTATTTTTGTAAAAAAAATTTAAATCGGTCAATAACTTCAGTAAGCGCATCGTGGTTAAAGTGAGGGGGGAAAGGGGGGAAAAATCCACATAATGCCCCGGAGTCGTCTCTAGAGAGTTAAAATGTATGACCGACCCCCAGTCATTTTCCCCTCCTAAAATTGTCCCCTAACATACCAACCCCCATCTTTACCCCTTAAGAGGTTTCTCCTGCAAAAATAGAATATTTATAAAGTTTTGCTCCCACGGCTCTGACTGCCCCAAAAGTGCCCCCAGAGGTGTCAAATGTATGACCGATCTCCAATGTTTTTGCAACCCCAACAGTTTCTCAGAACATATCCTTAAGGTGGTCCCCATAAAATTTTTTTAAAAGCAATTTTTGACCAACCCACAGTCATTTTTTTCTCCTAAAATTTTCCCCAAAACCATCTACCCCCATCTTCATCCCCAAAGTGGGCTCCCATACAAACATCAAACTGCCCCCGTTTTCCGGGTAGCAATTTAAAATCTATAATATGGGAAAGTATCGGAACCGAATAAATTTCGGTTATACAGAAATGTTTTTTTTATTATATTTCATTAATTAAATTTTTTTTTTGTAGAATTTTAAATCATAATATGAAATAATATTTTTCGAATTTAAAACTAAATCTATAATTGTATTTGAAACAAAAATTATAACATATCATCTATTTTGTGATCTAATGAAACATGAACTTTCAATTAATCTTTAAAAATTTTATTTAAATTCTGTTTTTTTCTATAACGAAAAAAACAACGAAAAAATTTATATTTTTTATTCATTTTAATTAAAATTTTTGGGGGAATCCGATTTTTTCTATTTTAATTAAAATATTTTCTCTACTCTATTTACGTTTTTTACGATAAAACGAAAAAAAAATAATAGAGAATTTAAATATTTTGAATACCTCGAAATAAAAAGTGATCTGTCTACTTTAAAAGTTATAAATAAAGTTTAAGCCTAGATTTTTAAGAAAGATTTTTTTACAAAATCTTATGTAATCTTTCTGTGTGTTGGTAAAATTCAAAATAAAAAATATTTCCCCCAACTAACAGCCCCTTCTATGGTTTTGGTTGGGTCACTTGTATTTGTTTGGTTTTCTTAGCGGGTAGTTGATAATTCTATGTGTAATCAACCGACAACAAAAAATTTAGTTATAGTTTATTGCTACAAATTATTTTTTTAATTTTATTTTTTTATTCTATGGTAATTTTAATTTAATTAAATTTTTTTTATTTTTATTTTTTTTTTATTTTCTTACAAAACACCCTACCTACTTCCCTGTACTACCTCCACGTAATTTGTGTTATAATGAAAACTTTGAAATAAACAACAACAAAATCAAAAAAAAAACAAAACCCATAATTATAATTCCCTGTGGTAATCGGTATTTTCTACGCATAATGCCAATTTTTTACAATCCAACCAAAATTTATTTCTTTTTTAAAAAACCACTTGAACGCCAATCTGAAAACAATTTACAAAACCCACACACAAATCTATTACAAAACCAATAACAACAACTACAACGATTAGATTCAGCAAATCCGTTTCTCTTCTGAATAGACTTAATCAGAGAGCTATTAACGCTATGAAATTGCATATACCCGCTTTAATACACCACAATCCGCCACAAGCCAGCGCTTTAACGTCGTCATCGGGCCATCTGATGCCGGGGCCCCACTTGCAGGAGAATCAGCAGCAGCAGCAGCATCATGGTCTGGGGCGTGTGATACACATCGATGAGAATGACGAGTTGACGTTTCAAACGCCCAATTCTTCGGTACGCGAAGATTATGCCTCGGAAGATTTTCGCACGCCCCTTAATGAAATGCCTTCACCGCCACCCTTGTCGTCCAACTCTTTGTATAGCATGAAATATTTGCATACGCCCTCGCCTACGTATCGTAGTGTAAATAGTAATAGTGATACCTGTTCCCGGGACTCGGATCTCAATGAAGTTGGGCGGGACTCGGAAAGCGAAACTGCCGATGATTCTGGTTTGGATGAGAACTTCCATACCCCACGGGTAGCCAAGATCAAGTCCATGGAGAATCTTTCCATATTGGAAATGGAATTTCACAAAGCCTCGCAGGAGCTGGATCGCAATTCGCCGCGTCGCCTCAAACTGTTGGCCGACCGGGAGCGCACGCAAATGCCCAAGATGAAGTCCTTGAATAATCTGTATATGCAAGACTATTCGGAGGAGCTGTTGAGAGCTGAGTTCCAAAAGATACGCGAACAGGGTATAGAGGATAAGCTACGTTTTAATCTACAGCACCGCAAGAGTTCCACCTCCTCCACGCATTCGGGAAAACTTTACCTCAAGCACATCAAGGTAGGCAATGCCAAATTCATTGGCAATGACATCGATACCCCCTCGCCACAAATTGGCCCCGTGGCCGTAATGCACTATCCCATACAGAAAATGCGCTCCATGGGCACTATACCTGATGTGGTAACGGAACGCATCGAGCCAGATCCCTTCTTGACACCCACCTCGGCGCGTAAACCCCAATTTCCCCTGGAGACCCAGTCAGCAGAGAAGGCGGCTGTACCCTCCTATGCCGTCAATCGTTTGCTCAATTTCGATTGTGTCGATGGTGCTGGCAGTTCTCCTCCCAATCATTCGCATAACTCTCTCAACGAGCTGTACTCTCACGATCGTTTGGGTAAAATGGTATTGGCCAATGATATGTCCTTTATGTCACGCACTCCCTTCGAACGAGCCTATCGGCGTACCCTTTTGAAAAGTTCAACGCCACTGCGACAATCCTTAGGTCTCATCACATACAACAGCAGCAGTAACAACAACAACACCAACCTACAGTCCGAGGAAAGTGAAGCGGGCCTAATGATGAGACCACATTCCTCCAACAATGCTGCCGCTGTCTATGACATGATGAGGTTCGTAAAGTTTTACGTAGTAAACCATATCGTTCGTTCGAATTTTGATACAAATCAATCAATCAGTTCATCATTAAACCAGACCACAGAGAACCACCACCACAACGCTTTATTATTTGTATTGCTCTTTCTCTCTCTCCTGTGTAACCTCCTTCATACTACTCGTAACTACAACAATAAAATAGCAACAAATATCAGAAAATATCACTTGGCTCGGCCTATACCTGTCACTCACACCTGTCCCCCTGTCCTGTCGCTCTCGCTAACACAATTAAAACACTTTATCTAGTTTATTGTTCTTCTCCTTTAGAGTAATATAGTTAACAGTATCTCTCTTTGGCTTGGCAGTGAAAGAGAGACTTTTTTAGTTTAGATTGTCAACATTTCAGCGTAGTTTGTGAGAATTAACATTGCTAATCTAAGTAACGTTATCTTGCTATTTCTGGATCTCTTGCGAGAGGAGTCTTTGAATGTTCGCACTCTTTTACTTAAGAGAGATTTTGAATTGTAGTTAATTTGATACAGACAAGCAGATTGAATTAGTTGTTCTGCTTAAAGTGCGGATGTAAATTTCAAAGTAGATTTTTTTGTATTTTCGATATTTTAAATATCTTCGATACAATTAATGTACTTTTTGGTACATTTAAAGTACTTATTGGTATAATATATACTTTATGGTACAACAAAAGTACATTTTGAGAAAATGAATTGTACTTTTAGGATACAAAGTACTTTGTGATATACCTAAAGTACTTTTTGGTACAACAAAAGTATTAGCACAATAAAAGTACTTTGTGGTACAATAAATATATTTTTTGATATTACAAAACTAATTATTAATATAACAAAAGTACTTTTTGGTATAATAAAAGTACTGTTTGACACAATTGAAGTACTTTTTCGTACAATAAATGTATATTTCGGTGCAATAAATTGTAGTTTGTGATACAATAGAAGTTCTTCTAGTCCAATAAAAGTACTTTGTGGTACATTAAAATGTACTTTTAAGAACGATAAAAGTACTTTTTTAATATACATGTACCTAATAGTAGAATTAATAGAATTGGTACAATAAAAGCACATTTTGGTACAAGCTCATTTAATTTTTGGTACATTAAAATATTTTGTGTAAAATAAATGTACTTTTTGCAAAAATAAAAGTACTTTTTAGTACGATTAAAGTACTTTTTGGTGCATTAATTGATAAATAAATTGAACTCTTTGATGCAAAAAAAGTACCTTTAAGTAGAATTATTTGTACTCTTTTGTACAAAAAAAGTACTTTCTAATACAAAGTGTACTTTTTGGTAAATTAAATGTACTTTTTGGTTCAATAAACTGTACTTTTTGTTACAATAAACATTACTCTTTGATGCAATAGTAGAATTCTTTGTACTTTTTTCTACAATAAAAGTACTTTCTGATACAAATTGTACTTTTGGTAAAAAAAATGTACTTTTGCTACAATACATTGAATTGTACTCTTTGACACATAAAAAAAATAAATTGTACTTTTTGGTACAATAAAAATAAACTGTACTTTTTGGTACAATAATAACACTTTTTGCTACAAGCGCATTTAATTTTTGGTACATGAAATTATTTTGAGTATAATAAATGTACTTTTTGCTACAATAAAAGTACTTTGTGGTGAATCTACATTTTGGTTCAATAAATTGTACTTTTTGATGCAATAAAAGTACCTTTTAGTAGAATTATTTGCACTTTTTTGTACTATAAAAATAATTTCTGATACAAATTGTACTTTTTGATAAAAATAATTGTACATTTTGCTACAATAAGTCCTTTTTGGGACCATAAATTGTACTTTTTATTCAACAAAAAGTACTTTTGTTATTCTCTCTACAATAAAAGTACATATTATTCTTCTGTACAGTAAAAGTACTTTTTGGTACAATAAATTGTACTCTGATGCTTTTTGTTAAAAATAAATGTACATTTTGCCACAATGAAAGTTCTTTTTGGGACTATAAATTGTACTTTTGGTACAATAAAAATAAATTATACTTTTTGGTACAAGAAATGGTACTCTTTGATACAGTAAAAATACTGTTTTATTCAATAAATGTACTTTTTGAAACAATACAAGTACTTTTTGATACAATAAATGTATTTTGTGCTATAATTTAATAAAATCACTTTTTAATAAATTGTACTCTTGGATGCATTAAAAGTACATTTTAGTAGAATTATTTGTACTTTTGTGTACAATAAAAGTAATGTCTGATACAAATTGTACTTTTTGGTACAATAAAAAGACTTTGGTGCAATAAATGTATTTTTTTCTTGTTGGAACAAATTGTACTTTTTTAAACAATGTACTTTTTGGTAAAAGTACAATATAATGTACCAAAAATTAATTTTCCTGTACCAAAAAGTATTTTTTTTTGCATCAGAAGGAACATTTATTACACCACAAAGTACTATAACTATATTAGAAAGTGTCATTTATTGTAACAAAAAGTACAATTTATTGTATCGAATTTACTGCACCGAAGAGTACGTTTATTGTACTAAAAAGTACTTTTATTGTACCAAAAAGTACCATTTATTGTACCTAAAAGGTACCCCTTAATGTACCAAAATCTACATATTAATGTACTAAAAAGTAAAATTTATTGTACTAAAAGTATTCTTCCAAAAAGTACAGTTATTGTACCAAAAAGCACTTTTTTATAGCGTCAAAAAGTACCATTTATTTTAACATAAAGTACAATTTATAGCATCTTAAAGTATAAGTTACTTTTTGGTATAATTAAAGTATTTACTTTTTGGTAGCTTGAATCTAAAAGTAAATTTCTTGTTCCAAAAATTTTATTACCTAGATTGTACTTTTTTGTGTAATAAAATTATACATTTATTGTACCAAATAGTACTTTCAATGTAACAGAAATAATTTAACAGTAAGTACTATTTTTTGTACAAAAAGTAATTTTTTAACCAAAAACTATTTATAGAACAATAAATTTTACTTTTTAGTACAACAAAAAGTAATTTTATTTTACCAAAAATTTATTTGATTATGTCATAAATTCTGTTTGTACAATAAATATTATTTTTTTATTATTAAAGTACTTTTTTGTACGAAAATTCTGTTTGTACAATAAATAGTACTTTTTGGTACAATAAAAGTGCTTTTTAGTGCTGTAGAAAATGTTTACAGGTCCTCAAGGTGGAGTTGAGTTGTCCGCAATGCTAACGCCTACCAGCCCCATTCGATCTAGCGAACTGCGAATTATTTTTAAGAAAGCATAAATATCGCTCAGCCCTAAGTCTGAAAAATGTTTTGAACTTTTAACATGAAAAAATATATTTTTCTTACGTTTTACACACTTTTTTAAGTCTCTATAACGAATTTTCTCTATAACGTAGAATTCGCCGATCCCCAGTGACTACCTTATAGATAAGTTACATTTGTCATATCTACTAATAGTTCCTTCCCATCTCCAAAGGTTGTTTGTTTGTTTAGTTTGTTTAGAGTTAGAAAAAAAGTGAAAAGAGAAAAATATATATGGGAGAAATTTTATTTAGAATAGTGGATCTAGTAATTGGGAAAATATTCTCAGCGAATTGTTGTTGACAATCAGGGATCAGTATTCGTTTATTCTTGCGTCTTAAAAGTCGTCTGCCTTATTCTATCTTATAAAAATTTTAAACTTTATATAGCTAAGTTCAGTATGACTCCGTCGCTCTTTACCTACTCTCTTTGTTGTACTCGTATTCTAGTAATTTTTCTTTATATTCTAAAGTTGTAGTCGAACACAATAACACTTGAGACTAGTCTCTCTCTCTCACTATTTAAATTACACACGTGTTTCACTGAATTTTGTAGCTCACATCTCTCGCTCTCTCTCTTTTACACATACACATATTACACGCGGGTTTTATTCAAAAACAATTCAATACTAACCAAATTTAAATTTTTTATCAAAATTCTATGTGTTTTGTCTTGAGTTAACCTATTTGAAATTTAAAAAAATGGGATTTTTCGTTTGGAATTTTTTAAATTTAAGATTATTTGTTTTGTGTTTGTTATTGTTTTAGATTTAAATGTTTTATGTTTAAATGTTAAGTTTTATTATTAAAATATCCTTAAATCCAAGGTGTACTTATGTACGTATAAGATGATAATAATTGTGGGTTTATGGTTATTTTTTCTACATTGTTTTATTCATTTTAAATGACACTATAATAGTGTTATGGTTGGTGGGTTGTTATTTTTTGTTCTTGTCATAACACCTTGACATTTGATTATATAGTATCCTTACTCGTATGGTTTTCAAGATTAAGCTGAGATTTATACACCTTGGCAATCTGTCTGTTGACTAGAGACAGGGAAGTGTTTGCCTTGAATGCCTGTGAAAACGGTCATTTGTACGACTGTTCCATGCGGCAGCCGCATTGTCGTATTCATATTTGTGTTGTTTAAGATAATCGTTGGTGACAGATCATATAAAGCCAACAAAAGTACTTTTTACGTACAATAAAAGGACTTTTATGTACAATAACAGTACTTATGTGTACGATAAAAGTACTTTTGTGTACAATTTATATAATTTTATTGTAACTTTTGGTACGTTAAAGTACTTTTTTGTACAACTTTTTTTGTAAATTTACTTTTTTGAACAATATGTTTGCTTTTGAGTACAAAAACAATACTTTTGGTACAATAAATTGTACTTTTTAGTACAAAAACTTTTATATCAAAAGTAATTTTTTGTAAAAGATATTGTAGAAAGAAGTAATTTTAATGTACAAAAATTAATTTTATTTTCAAAATAGTAATTTTGTTTTACCAAAAAGTACTATTAAGTACCAAAAGTTACAAAAAAAATTACAAACGACATTTTTGGTGCCATAAATGTACATTTTGATATTATAAAAGTACATTCTGCTACAGAACAATAAAAGTAATTTTTGTTACAATAAAAGTACTTTTTGATTCAATAAATGTACTTTTGGGTACAATAAAATAACTTTTTTGTACAATAAAAAACTTTTTGAAATTAATTTTTAATTAAATGAAAGTACTTTTCCGTACACTAAAATAACATAAAAGTACTTTTGGTGTCATTAAAGTACTTTTTGGTGTCATTTCAGTACTTTTTGTTATGATGAAAGTACTTTATGTACAGCAAATGTACTTTTAAGTACAATAAAA
Organism: Muscina levida; assembly: GCA_964034835.1. Taxonomy (NCBI): domain Eukaryota; kingdom Metazoa; phylum Arthropoda; class Insecta; order Diptera; family Muscidae; genus Muscina; species Muscina levida. The sequence continues at coordinate 10,018,206 of OZ035881.1, read as the reverse complement.
GTACTTCTTGTTTCAGTCAATGTTGTTTTTAGTATTTTTTGGTACAATGTAATTAAGTGGTGATAAAATAAATATACTTTTTGGTGCAATCTATGTTCTTTTTGGTACAATAAAAGTACTTTTCTTGAATCAAAAAGTACTTTCTAGAACAATAAAGGTATGTTTTTGTACAATAAATGTACTTTAAGGTGCAAGAAGTGTACTTTTTGGTATGTTAAAGTACTTTTGCTACAATAAATGTACTTTGGTGCAATAAATGTACTTTTTGGTACAAAAAATTAACTTTTTGTTACAATGAAATTAATTTTTGATTAAATGAAAGTACTTTTTCGTACACTAAAAGAACATGTTGATATAATAAAAGTACTATTTGGTGCCATTAACTTACTTTTTGGTATGATGAAAGTACTTTTTTTATAAAAAAAATACAATAAAAGTACTTCTCGTTTTAGTCAATGTACTTTTTAGAACAATAAATGTACTTTTTGGTAAAATGAAATTTATTTCAGATAAAAAAGTACTTTTTGATGCAATCTATGTTCTCTTTTGTACAATCAAAGTACTTTTCTTGAATCAAAAAGTACTTTCTAGAACAATAAAAGTATGTTTTCGTACAATAAATGTACTTTATGGCACTTTTTAGTATGTTAAAGTACTTTTTATACTACAAATGTAGTTTTTAGTTCAATAAATGTTCTTATTGGTACAATAAAAATACTTTTGCTTACAACTAAAGTACTTAATGGTACAATAAAAGAACATTCAAAGTACCTTTTCGTACACTAAACAAATAAAAGTAATTTGTGGTATGATAAAAGTACATTCTGATACAACAAATGTACTTTCAAATACAATAAAAGTACTTTTTGCTACAATCAGTGTACTTTTTGATACAATAAATGTATTCTTTGTTAAAATAAAATAACTTTTTGATTAAATCAAAGTACTTTTTCGTGCACTAAAAGGACATTTTGGTACAATACAAGTACTTTTTGGTGCCCTTAATAAACTAGTTGGTATGATGAAAGTATGAAAAGTACAAATGTACTTTTAAGTACAATAAAAGTATTTTTTGTTACAATCAAAGCTCTTTATAGTACAATAAATGTACTTTTTGGTACAATGTAATTAATTGGTGATAAAATAAAAGTACTTTTTGTTATAACAAATGTAAATTTTTAGTACATTAAAAGTACTTTTCTTTGGTACAATAAATGCACTGAAAGTACTTTTTCGTACAACAAATGTACTTTTAAGTACAATAAAAGTATTTTTAAGTACAATAAAAGTATTTTTAAGTACAATAAAAGTACTTTTTGTTACAATCAAACCTCTTTTTAGTACAATGAATGTACTTTTTGGTACAATTTAATTAACTTGTGATAAATTAAAAGTACCTTTTGGTGCAATCTATGTTATTTTTTTGTACGAACTTTTGGGAAATTTAAAAAAAAAATGTTGGATAGTACGAAATACATTGTTCATAGTCCAAATAGTAACATTTTGTTGTTTTAGGTGTTAAGATAACATTAAATTAAAATATCAAAACTTTGTCGTTTAATGTTTAATAAAATTTAAAAAAATATATTTTTTTTTATTAAATTTATTTTTTTAACTATTTATTTCTTGTTATTGTACATTTATTTTTTTTATCTTAAAATTTCTCTTTAATTTTTGTGTCTTTTAAATTTATAAAATTTTTTTCTTTCTAGTAACTTTTTTTTATTGGTAATTGAAATAATTTTAAAAAAAAAATATTTTTAAATTTTGTCGGTTAATGTTTTAAAAATTTAAAAAAAAATATTTTTTTTAATTAAATTAATTTTTTGAATTATTTATTTTTTGATATTGTACATTTATTTTTTATCTTAAAATTTCTTATAAATTTTTGTGGTTTCCCTTTGATATTTGGAAATTCTTAATTTTGAATTTTTTATTTTTTCAAAATTTCTTTTCGAATTTTTAGAAATTATTTTATTGAAAATTGTTAAGTTTCAACATAAAGTAATTTTCGACACTATTCTGCTGACTCTTATGTAAACGAGTCCATTTTCTCGAGACGACTGAATTTGGGTGATATTCGGATGGAGGTCATTTTACATAAGAATCAGTCATTTTCTCGTCGTTTTTTACTTTAATATTACATATTCCGATGTTCTCAATCATTATCTTTTACTTAGTTGTTAGTACTTTTGCTGGGAACCCTTTGAATTTGTCTCTGGTCCCAGTGTTCACAAAAGTGGTTCCCTTTGATATGACTTCATACTTTGTAATGATATCCAAATATCCATTATAAAAATGGTGCTCGAAATTCTATTATTTAATTTATAGCTCGTCAAGTTTTCGTAATTGGATGAAAGCTATGAAACGGACGGTGGCCCTTCTCTCTCTCTGCAAGCATTAAAAATAGAAGGTTCTCCTTCATTTGTAGCGTTGTAGGACAAAGTGTGGCATTGTAATTTGTCTCCTTAACTTTCTTGTCCTCCAAAAGGGCAACAATAACAAGCAAGAACACAGCAACACAATATGACACATTGTCCTTTTCACTGTGCTGCTTCACTAGTCACTAGTCAAAGGGTCTCCGAGGAAAAGGTCTCCTAGGAGAAACAGCCCTAGTAATAATAATGAGAGTGTGTGTGTAAGTATACTCATCCTGCGGTCTCTGCACCACTTATACGACAAGTTCAAGCATAGATATTCTCTATTGTTTTGTGTTTTTTTTTTGTTTTTGCTCTGTAACTTTTTTTGTTGCGGGCCGAAAAATCCAAGATTTATAGTTGAACTTTTCTCAACCATACTGGGGTACAAGAATTTTTTTTATTGTTATTGCTTTTGGTTGTACATACATCCTTTTTTGAAAGGACGTATGTGGAATGTGAATACACATATGTTTGTATGTATGTGTGTGTGTGTGTGATTTATGTGTTTGGCGCACTTGATTTTTCATTGCAATGGTCGTCGTTTGTTATTGTGTGACCCAAATTGGAGCGCGGCAGCAGGACACAATGAGGATGACGATAGCAGCGATGCTGGTCTTGCAATGTGTTTTATTATGCGACAAGACAGACAGACGACGATGGAAAGTCATCTCTTGAAGTAAGTTAATAAATTTTTAATAAAAAAGAGAACCTTTCACTTTTAATACAAAAAGTAAATGCTGACAATAGAGAGGCTGGAGTTAAATGATTGAAATTGAAGGACATTGTAGAGATTAATCGTCGTCTTACTAGATAACAATTGAGATATGAAAAGAAAAGCTATCAATGTTTGCTGTTTCTGTGGGGGGGGGGGGGGGTGATAAAACATCTACAGTCCACGTTTATATACGGTTTAGTCATGGAACAATAGGTTTACAAATACTTATAATGCACAAATTATTCCCAAAAAAAAACTTTCTCAAAACTTTTTCTTTGTCAAACATTAACTAGAAGGGAATTTTTTTTTTTTTTTATTTAAATTATTGAAAATTTTTAATAATAATTGAATTATCCTAGCTGTTCTCTTGTACTCTCGATGTGTGCAATATATTAATATATCCTAGATGTTGTCTTATATACTATAATAGATATATAGTGTCAAATCTACATCTACAACATAATTGTTATAAACATACATACACTTTCACCCAAAAAAATCACATTCATTCACAATTCTAGACCCCTTTCTATATCAACACTACAATATATACATAAAATTATATATTAATATATAGGAAACACTAAAATTTGTGTCGTTTTTTTTGATATATTAATTGATTACATAATTAATTGTATATAAATGCAAGATTGCTGAATACTTTAACAAAATTCAATTTAAAAAATATTCCTTTATATTTTTAATTTTGAAATTTAATTTGGTCAATATTAGAAAAAAAAAATTTTTAAATTGTGTTTTAAGATTATATTACTTTTATGTTATATTAAAAAAACTTAATTATTAAAAAAAGATAACTTACATTGAACTATCGTTTAATGTCTTATAAAATTAATAAGGAATCTAATTTTATTATATTAAATTTATTACTTGATAAAGTACATTTATTTTTTCCTTTTTGATATTGGAATTTGAATTTTTATTAACTTTTTATTTTAATATTTAAATAATATTTTTTTTTTTAATTTTCAAATTTATTAATTTTTTATTGGCAACAGAAATAGTTTCATAAAAAAAAAAACAAAATATTAAAACTGCCGTTTATTGTTTTATAAAATTAAAAAGAAAAGTCATTATATTATATTCAATTTATTTCTTATTTCTGGATGATGTACATTTATTTTTGAACTTTTAATTTTGAGCAATTTCTTCCTTTTTGATATTAGAAATATAATATATATTTTACATATTTTCAATATATAAATAATAATTTTTTTTTGTTAATATTAAAATTTATAAAATTTTTGATCTTTTTTAACTTTTATTTCAATATTTAAAAAATATTTTTTTTTTAATTTTAAAATTTTTTTTTCTTTGATTTTTTTTTTTGTCAATAGAAATAATTTCTTTAGAAAAAAAATACAAAATATTTAAAACTTTGTCGTTTAAAGTTTTATTTTTTTGTTAATTTTTAAATTTTATTAAAAAAATATATTTTTTATTAAATTTATTTTTTAAGTTATTTAATTTCTTGTTATTGTACACTTATTTTTTTATCTTCAAATTTTTTAGAAATTTTTGTGGTTTCTCTTTAATATTTGGAAATTGTTAATTTTGAATCTTCTATTTTTTAGAAATTTCTTTTTGAATTTGTAAAAATTTTTTCATTAATATTTTTTTTAAATTATTGCTATTGCCAGTAAAAAAATTCAAGGATGCCAGTTCCTCTATACCATTTAGGAAAGGTTTTCGCAGAGTTTCCAGTCTCTTTCGGCATAGGTCTGGGCGGTCGCATGTCTGCCTGTGGGTCCATGTCCCGTCAGGAAGGTAGACATTTTTCTTATCTGGTCGCTCTCAAGATTTACCAGGTACGTCGTACGCTTCGGGTTGTATTCAGGCCATGTCTTTTTTGCCTATCTACAGGTTTTCTCATTCTTTCATCTGTCGTTTGCAGTTCTAAACGTTAGATTTTCGATAGTTTTCTTACAGGTGGATATAGGGCAAAGTGCTACATGTTCAACGTCACTATCCTGCTCTACATTTGCCCTCATATTCGCTGTGTCTAGGTATTCACGTAACCATAACTCTGTTATTCCTGGATATCTCGTTAAGAGATTTCCGGCAGGCACTGACCACTTTCTAGTTGATGTCACAGGACTTCAGCAAGTTTACCGCCGCTAGACTGTCCGTAAACAGGAGACTATCCTCCTGTGATATCCTTCCCTTTAATCACGTCCGCGGCTCCTTTAATAGCAAGTATTTTCGTCTGGAAAACGCTGCAGAAGTCTGGAATCCTTGATCTTATACTTAGGCCTAGACTCGCGGAGTAGAAACCATAGCCGACCTTGTCATCTAGTTTGGACCCGTCAGTAAAGATGTTTATTGGTCCATATATAGCTTTCTCGTTCTCTGTCCATTCCTTTCTGAAGGGCGTTCTAGTTTCGAATGGAATGTTTGATTTCCGTGCACTAAGCACATAGTCAGTTTCAAGGGATCCTAATGTTCAATCTCCTTTAGTCGAATGGCTGATTTGAGAGCGGAGCATTTGCAGCTCAGATCAGGTAGTAATCGATTAAGTATCATGCAGAGTGCCTTAGAGGGAATCGATCTCATATATCCGGTTATTAAGAGACAGGAGGAACGTTGAACACGATCCATTTGTCTAAATTTGTTCTTCTTGTAGAGCGCATACCACCAAACTATAAAGCCATATTACAGTATTGGCTTCACTATAGCATTGGGTTTGAATACCCGGGTTTTCTCAATAGCTTTCCGGCATGTGTATAAATCTAAAAGTTCATTGTAGGATCCGCTTTCAATGCTTTGTCTCCAATTAAGCTTCCCGTCCAATATAAGGCCCAGTTAGTTCCCCGTTTCGGAGAAGTTGAGATGTTTATTGCCCAAATGGATATTGGATATAGTGGGCGATTTCTGTTGCCGGCGCACAAGTTTGGCAGGATGTTAATATAGTCCTGCATCTTTTGTTCACGCACAAGTTTGCCAGGATGGTAATATAGTACTGCATCTTTTGTTCGAGGCAAGATAGACTTTTTCCAGAGACGCAGAGTGCTATACCGTCTGCGTACGCTACTACTGTGCATCCTTCCGACTCCAACCGTTTGAGAATGCTGTTGACGGCAAAATTCCACAATAGCGGCGATAATACTCCCCCTTAAGGGTGTGCCCCTAGTCATCCTTCTAGTGAGGGTGTGATTTCCCAGCTTTGAGGTATTAGTTCTCTGTAGTAGCATGTTGCAAATCAGTTTACTAATATGTGAGGTGATATGTAGGCTATTGGGCCTTGTCATAATGCAGAGGGGTTGGATATTGCTGAAGGCTTCCTCTATGTCCCATAAAGACCACTAGATAAAATTCCTTTCTATCTAATGATTTCTCTATGGGATGCAATAGAGCATGGAGTGCGGTTTCTGTCGATTTTCCCCTTGTGTTTGCGTGTTAAGCTTTCGAAAGGAGATTCGGGCCGATTGAATTTTGATGATGTCGTCCATGATTCTCTCAAGAGATTTCAGAAGGTATGATGTAAGACTTTTTGGCCTAAAGTCCTTCGTTTTGGTGTGTGATGGCTTTCCCGCCTTTGGGATGAAGACCACCTTAGCCGTTCTCCATCTTATTTTGGCAGGTAGGATAATTTCACACAGCCGTTAAAGATGGCCTCCAGCCATGGCAATAGTATCTTCAGGGCCTGCTAAAGTTCTGCGGGTATAATGACGTCCGAACTGGGAGATTTGTAAGGATCAAAGTCGTTGATGGCGTCTTTGATCATGTTTTTTTTTCAATTACCGGTATAATATCGCAGAAGTCAGTACGTGCGACGGTTATGGAGTTGGACCATGCTCTAGGGAAGTGGGTATCCGACAGAATTTCCAAGGTTTCCCAGGTCCCATCATTTTTTATTATGTATGCCGGGGAGCTGGTTGTCGAGGGTAATACTTTCCTAAGTCTAGTTACCTCTGCGGTTTTTTCGAAATAGTTGGTATATTTCCTCATGAAGATCTTTTTGCCTTCTTTATAAGTTTCTTGAAGAGTCTAAGATTATCATTGTTCTCCTCCCATTGGCCTTTTCTCTTGGCCTTTTTGAAGGATTTTCTGGTGGATGCCCGGGATTTAGAAATCTCGTTATTCCACCATGTAGGTTTTCAATTCTTTTTTTTTATTGAAATTGTGAAATTTTGTATTTAATTTTTTTAATAAATTTCCGAATTAATATTTTTTGCCATTTCTTAAATTTTTGTTAATAATTTTTTTATTTGTTTAATTTTTTCCATTTAAAAGAAACTGAAAAGTTGAAGGAATTTTTTTTTATTTTAATTTTTTTTGTGGAAATATTATAATTTTGTGAAATTTTTTAATAAATGTTTCGCTGGCATTTCTTTCTTTTTTATGATAATTTATAAGTTGTCTATAGAAGTTCTTGTTTTTTTGCCGACATTTTCTATAATTTAATTTAATAGTAGAGCTTCAGATGTTAAGGTTTCAAAATTGTATTTAGTATTTTTTAAAATTCCGATATTTTGATCTTCTTTGAAGAACATCTTTAGTTATTCATTATAAACATGCATTGAAATTTAAATTTTCTAGTTTTCTTTTTTATTTTATTCGAAATATTTGAAAAAAAAGAAGAAATGACTGAGAAATAGTAATGTCAATGAAAAAAAATTAAATACTTGAAGAAATGACAGAGAAATAGTAATGTCATTTCTTCTTTTTTTTTTTGATAATTTATAAGTTGTCTCTTGAAGTTATTGTTTTTTTTTAGGATAACTTTTCTATAATTGAATTAACTGGTAGAACTTTAAGTGTAAGGATTTTAAAAAAAATTATTTATTACTTTTTAAAATTTCGTTATTTTGTTTTTCTTTGAAGAAGATCTTCATTTATTTATTATAAACTTGCATTAAAAACCAATTTTCTTATTTTCTTTTTTAATCAAATCGAAATATTAGAATTTCAAACGTTTTTTTTTTTTTCATTGACAACAGAAGTTATTATATTTAGTAATTTTCATTATTTTTTTGTTTCATTGACCATTAGTTTTTTTGTTTTCTTTGTACTCTTTAATCTTATATATTTTAATCTTTACTATTTATTTTTATTGCTATTCCATTTATTTATTTTTTTTAATTAAGATTTATTGTAATTCCACTTTTTCTTTAATTCGAAATATTTGAATTTAAAAAATTTGTTGTTTTTGCATCGACAACAAATGTTATTGTATTCAGTTATGTAATTTTAAATACACATTGAGTTTAAATAATTTTTTTTTCATTTGCCACCGATTCCCTTTTTTCTAAATATTAATTTAAGCTAAAATATTTAAATTTTACTATTTATTTTTATTGTAATTCCAATTTATATTTACTGCGAAATATTTGAATTTCGAAAAAAAATGTTTACTTTGCCAGCAAATATTATTGTTTTCAGTTCCCAGGAAAATTTTTCAGAACTTGTTGCGAATGGTATTGATACTAGAATCGTTTCTTTTTTAATCGACTTTCTATTCTGTTTCTGGTTCCATATAACCGATTATGTACAACATGTTGCACCACAGATTCCGTAGAACAGAAAATGAATATTCGTATTCGAAATAAGTATTTTTTAGAGGGTATTTACTAAGAAAAACTAAAAAATCATATTTAATTCAGTTATGTAGCAATTCATTTCATAACAGGTTCCAGGAGAACATATTGGTTTTGGGACAATTTCAAACAAAAATAATATATTGTGCAACCGAAAGTGGAACTTGTTACTTTGCAACAAAATATTTTGCTGGGTTATGTAATTGTAACAACATATTGCGTTTAAATATTTTTTTCTAATCTTTACTATTTTTTTTTTTTATTAAGATTCCACTTTTTATTTTCATTTTTTTTTTTTATTTAAATATTTTTTTCATTGACAACAAATGTTATTGTTTTAAATTATGTTTGTTAATTATTGAATTACAAATACTTTTTTTTACTATTGCCCACCAATTTTCTTGTTTTCTTTATACTATTTAATCTTAAATATTAAAATCTTTACTATATTTATTTATTATAGTAATTCCACTTTTTATTTAATTCGAAATATTGGAATTTCAAGAATATTTTTTCCTTTGACAACAAATGTTGTTGTTTTCAGTTATGTAATTTTAAATACATATTGAATTTTAAATTATTTTTTTTTTAATTAAATATTGGAATCTTTACTATTTTTTTGTTAAGGTTTATTTTAATTCCAATTCAAAATATTTGAATTTGAAATATTTTTTTTTTTTAATTAACAACAAATGTTATTGTTTTCAGTTATGTAATTTTAAATACATATTGAATTTGAAATATTTTTTTTTCATTGGCCACCAGTTCCCTTGTCTTCTTGATAAAATTTTAAAATCTTTACTATTTATTTTTTTTATTAAGATTTATTGTAATTCCATTGAAATTTAATTTTCTCTTTATTTTCATCTTAAAAATATTACGGCTGTGATGTCCTTTCATTTGCATTCTTACTCTCTCTTTCTCTTTCCCTTTTGATTTTTCTTTGTTTTCTCTTACACATATAAAATGCTTTTTTCCAAATGCTTTTTCTACTTCTTCTTCTTCCGGTACGTCTACTACCTACTACTACTACCACTAACGTTATGGAATTTGCATTAATTAATTGTGGCGTCGTCATCTTTGTTGTTGTCCTCATCGTCCTTATGCAACAATTTAGCCGTAATTTTAGTGGTGTCCCCCGACGTTTATTGGATGGCAGCAATCGTCAAATATCCTCGATTGCTTCAAGTGCCGTCTCCTCTTCCTCGGCGGCTGCATCCACGCTGTGTGGAGGCGGCGGCGGTGGCAGTCATCATCAAATCGTCCTCTTAAGTTCCAATTCACCCTACGGCACCTTGAGTAGTATCAAGTCCACACACTCGTCGTCATCATCATCGAATGGTAGTCACACTAGTAGTAGCGGTAGCACAAATGTCATAACATTCCAGTGTACTTCAACGGTGGACACTGTGGACGGTGCTATGTTGTCGTCGTCATCATCGGCGGCGGCGGTGGCGGCTGCCTCCCAACAACAGCAGCAGCAGTCACAGCAACAACAACAACAACAGCTGCAGCAGTCCTCTCATTACCAGCAACAGCAGCAGGCACAGCAGGCGGCACTGCAACAACAACAACAATCGTTAGTAGGTTCACCCGCCAGTGGTGGTGGGTGTGCAGGTGGAGGAGGTGTTGGTATCACTACTGCTGCTGCTGCAACAGCTGGTGGTGGTAGTGGCAGTAGTGCCCTCCTCTTCAATAGCAATAGCAGCGGTGGGAATAGCCCTCGTTTGGGTGATGCAGCTTTGAGTTCTTTGGCCGCCAGCCCCACCGATGCCTGCAGCATGCGTTCAAATCCCTCGGCAGCCTCCTTAATGGCTGGCGATTTGGGCTCTGGCGCTACAGCTGCTGGCATCACCAGTGGGGTTATGGGCAATTCAGCTACGCTTTCGCCGCTTTCCTCTGCTGGTGCTGCCCATCTAATAAGACGTCCCAGCATTACTATGTGCGTTAACGTTCGATAAAACATTTCATCATAATGCATTTTAGTTTGAGTTTTTATATCTATGTATCTCGTATCTATCCTTGAAGTTCCTCCTTACTCCTTATCCGGAATGTGTAACTCAGTGTAGAGTAGTGTAGATGATGATAGTGATGCAGATGATGATGATTAGAGAGTATCACATTTCGTTTTGTATGATAGTTGATGATAGTTTCCTTTTTTTCAGTATCCTTGGATTTAGTTTTCGTTTTTATTATTTATAATTTGCCCGTTATCCTTGAAGAGCATGATGTTGCGTTCACTCTTATAGCTTTGCGTCCATTTATTTTCCCTGTGTTGCTTCTTTATTCCTGTTGTGTCACACATACATTTCTCATTGCTTTTCACATGGTGTTTCCTCTTCCGGCGGCATGATTCGAGAGCTTAAGCTGCGGGATGGTTGGGTGGGTGTTGCCTGCAACCGGAAATGTAGTTTAATGCATGGAATAAGTTTATTAGGTAAATTATTCATTTTCATTTACATAGTTTTTTTTCCGTTATGCATATATATATTGTGTATGTTATTTTTGTACTTGTACTAAATGAAATGCTGTGGAAAATTTAAAAAATGAGACCACCCAACTAATTAATTATAATGAGATTAAATTTTTAATTAATTTCATTTTATTAAACTGTATAAATTTTAGTAATACAGTAAATTCGAAGTTATCGTTAGAATGTCAAGAGTGGTAGATTGAGATGACTTAAAAAATAACACAGACACACAAAACACAAAATAAAATTGTTGTTCTGAGGTCGAAATCAAATCATGACTACTTTATGTTTTTTAGAGTCGCTGAAACCGAATCTAAATCCTATTTTATCACGTCATGTTTTTGACAATTCGAATCCCAAAGTTTGAAATAATCTGACGTGATGAATTAAAATAGACTTAACAACACACAAACTAGCCACGGTCTGATCTCGAGCTGACAACATCCATTTTATTGGTTTGTTCTCGAGGGGGTGCAAGTGGCACATAGACAAAATTTGAGATAAATGTGAAGTTGTGTTCCTTGAGACTATCTCTGTCTACTAGCATAAGAAGAGGTAAATTTTTATTACCAGTGGTAATATCTAGCCCAAAAAAAAACAGTTCAAATAATACCTGCATTTGCACTAGAATTTGAAACTTTGAATGCGAATATCTCGAAATCAACTTTTTGGCACTTGCATACCTTTGCTTTTAACCCCATCAGTATCATTTTGTGTGACTCTGTTATGAATCATAACCAGGTCAATCGGAAATATGCAAATGCATGTTTTTTTTAAACGAGATATTAACAAATGGGTAAGGTATTTACATGTTTCATGTTCCTACAAGTGTTTTGAGACCTATTTGTTAGAGCATATTTTGGCATATTTTACCCATAAAGTCATATTTCGGCATATTTTGGTTTTAAGAGCACATTTAAAAAAATTAACATCCTTTTATGATTGTAAGAGCATATTTTGCCATTTTAGGAGCATATACGATTTTTAGGGCATATTTCCTATTGCCCTAATCATAACTTTTAATGAATTTTCTGCTTCCTATATCGTGTTGCGTCTGTATGTTCTATATAGACTGAAAAGTACTTTTTGGGATAAAAAAAAGTACTTTTAGTACGGAAAAGTACTTTTTGGGATAAAAAATTTACTTTTGGGTACTTTGGAAAAGTACATTATGGGATAATAAAAGTACTTTTTCGTACCAACATGATAACGTTTTGGTACGATAAATGTATTTTGTGGTAAACAAGAGTACTTTTTAGGACGCTAAAAGTACTTTCTGATACACCATAAGTACTTTGTAATGCAATAAATTATACAATTTGGTTCAACAAATTGTAATTTTTGGTACAATAAATTGTAAATTTTGTTAGAATAAAAGTACTTTCTGGTACAATAAAAGCATTTTTTGGTACAATAAAAGTACTTTTTGTAACAATATAAGTATTATCTGGTACAGCAAAAGTGCTTCTCGTTACAAAAAAGTGAAAAGTACTTTTTGGTTCACTAATTTTTTTATAAAATAAAAGTACTTTTTGGGACAATAAAAGTACCTTTTGGTATAATAAAAGTACCTCTTGGTACAATAAAAGTACCTTTGGGTACAATAAAGGTACATTTTGGTACAATACAAGTCCCTTTTAATACAATAAAAGCTCCTTTTGGTACAATAAAAATACCTCTTGGTACAAAAACAGTCCCTTTTGGTACAATGAAAGTATCTTTAATACAATAAAAGTACCTTTTGATACAATAAAAGTACCTCTTGGTACAATAAAAGCACCTTTTGGTACAATAAAAGTACCTTTTAATACAATAAAAGCACCTTTTGGTGCAATAAAAGTACTTTTTAATACAATAAAAGTTCCTTTTGGTACAATAAAAGTACCTTTTGGTTCAATTAATGTTCTTTTTGGTACAATCAAATGATCTTTTTATTCAATAAAATCAACTTTAATTTATTTCATTTTATTGTACTTTTTTATTGTACAATAAATTACTTTGTGGTACATTAAATGTACTTTCTGATACAATAGATGTACAATGCGTTACAACAAAAGTACTTTCATGTACAATAAAAGCAATTTGTGGTACATCAACAGTACTTTTTGGTGCAACAAAAACACGTTTTGGTACAAAAAAGTAGTTTCTGATACAAAAACGTACTTTAAAGTAAAATAAAAGTACTTTCTGTTACTAAAAACTGTGTTTCCGTATAAATAGTGTATTTAGTGGTAAATTAAATTGTACTTTTTGGTACAATGAATATACAATGCGTTACAACAAAAGTACTTTTTTGTACAATAAAAAGAAATTAAGGTGCATCAAAAGTACTTCTTAATATAATAATAATACTTTTCGGTACCATATAAGTACTTTGTGGTACAATAGGTTGTACTTTTGGGTACAAAAAAAGTACTTTTCGGTATCAAAGGAAGACTTATTGCTACAATAAATTGTATTTTTTGATACAACAAATGTATTTTGTTGTACAATAAATTTTACTTTTTAGTATAATAAAAGTACGTTTTAGTACAATGAAGTGAACTTTTTTTTACAAAAATAATACTTTTCGATACCAAAAAATTTACTTTTTGGCACTATAATTTTTTTTAAGTACTTTTCTGTCGAAAAAAGAGTTTATTTATTTTTAATTTTTTTTAATTTTCTGATGTTTTTTTTATAAATTTTAAAAAAAAAAAATTAGAAAATTACGCTGTTTAAAATGTTTTTTAAACATTTAATAAAAAATGTTTAGAAAGAAAAAAAATTCAGAAAATTTAATTTGTTTTTAAGAATAGAGCAATATTATTTTTAAATACAAAAAAAATATTTTTTTATTATTTATATTTTTTGTTAAAGATATAACATAACGAAATATTTTGATCATTTTTTTTAATAAAATATAAAAAACAATAAACAAAATATTTTTTTTTAAATATCCTCGATGTATGGGATAACTAAAAACTCATCTGTTTCAAAAAAAAAACCGGATAGTTTTGTGTGAGATTAAGTTAAAAAAAAGATGACAAAAATATGAGCTGGGTCGGTTGAAAACCCGTTGAGTCATGTAATCTTTTTCGCCGTTTGAAGTTTGCGATAACAAGGGTAAACATTTTTTTCGATTTTTCAAATTTTAAAATTTTTTGAAATTATTCAAATAAAAGTAATGACAATTGCTTATACATTTAGAAAAAAATTAAAATCGAAAAAAAATGTACCCTTATTTTCACAAACTTCAAACCGCGAGCGGTTCTTAACCTAACCTCACACAAATCTAAACGTTTTTTTTTGGAATATCGAAAAAAAAATAATAAGGTCACCCTTTATGTATACATAAATATTTTTTTTTATTATTACTTTTTATATCCATAATCACATTGGAGTAGTCGAATAAGATAACATGATTGGACTCGGCGGTTTTAGCATAATTCGGACACGAGGAATCGAACTTCATTATTAATTTTTTGAGTTACAATGACGGTTTCGTATAAAATTTTTTTTTAAGTTTTTTTTTTTACTCTGTGTAGTGTTTTAAAGGTTTAAATAGATTTTCGACAAACTAAAGTTGGGTTTTCGGATAAGCTTGACTTGTTTAAAACAACTTTGTGGAAGACGGCTAATCCGAAAACCCAACTAAAGTCTGCGAAATTTAATTTAAGCCCTTTCCCTGAAAAAAAAAATATAATTATTTTATTGAAATAATTTTTTTTTTTTTTAATTTTTTTTTATATCCATAAATAAAAAAAAATTATTATATTCTACCAAAAAAAAAAAAAATTATATGTGGGAAATATTTGTTATTAAATTTTTTTTCTGCGTTATATGTGGTTTTATTTTAATCCGAAATTTCAGTTGCCTAAAATATTAATAAAAAAACGTATATTTGTTAAAATATTGTTTTTTGTTTTAATTATAAAATTTTAAAATTTTATGTCAGATATGTTGACAAATTTCTGCAAAATTCAAACGTCTAAAATAATACTTAAAAAAATTACACAATTATATACTGCCAGCAGTGTGTTGCTGTAAGCGTTGCTTAGTTATTGTTTTAATTGATTACATTAAACCGAATAAAATTATGCTAATCTAAGTTCTCTTTTCACCCAAACACTATGTTAACTTTTCAGTTTCAGTTAAAGATAATTTTATTTTTTGCTAGGATTCATGTGTTCTCTTTATGTGTTTTTGATATTACTAAATGTGTTAAATATATATTTTATTTTCTCTTAACACTGTTTATACTAACTAGCTACTAATCGTAACACTTTAAAACTAAAAATTATACAAAATCTCTCTATGTTGCATGTTTACCCTTTGCTATGGCCATTCTGCTACGTTTCTCTGTGAAAACATTTAACTTTTTACTGTCTCATCTCATCTGTGTGTGAATCTTCTTTATGTTGTTATATAATAGATTTTATAGATTTTTATTACTTGTCGCACATCCCCCTTCCCTCACCACATACATATACATTACACCCGCCATCACCACCATTCATTGCCTCCCACGCTCCAAACACTTGACATTCGTTTGTTTTGTAACTCTTATATATAAATATTTTTGTGTTTCGATTTCTTTGGTCTAGAAAAAAGTTAACTTTTGAATTTTTACCGCTTAAAAAAAAACAATTTAATTTTTGCTATTAGTTATTGAAAATGTCCTCTCACATTGTTTACTAGTCGAGTCTCTCGCTCTCTCTCTCTGTAACTCTATCTCTCCTTCTCTCATTTTAAATGATTTCTGTTGCTGTTTTATCTTTAATAAATATTTTTAACAGATATATTTACTAATTTTGTATTTTTTTTTTGTTTTTTTTTTGTATTCTTTTTAATTTTTGTTTATTTTTTTCTATTTATGTAAAAATGACAACAACAAAAATACGTGGAAATTGTGTTTTTCACTTAAACAAATTGCTGTGCTTTATCAATTACTCTCTCATTTGTGCCTGGATGGAATGATGCTTGAACGGATGGACGAACGTACTATGTATAAACCAACTATGCTAACTTTGTCTTAGGAATCCCAGTTCTGGATCTTTAGTTATAAGTGAAACTGGTTCATTGGATCGCATGAAAAATACCGCCGAAAAACGTAAAAAGGGTCCACTGGACGATGGGCCACGAGTATCAGATCGTGTTGAGGAGACAAGAGTAAATCCCAACTCGTTAATAGATGAAATACTCAAGGATACGAAATTGGATCAACTGGAAGAATCGGCCGAGAGTGAGTAGTAGTAACACATATGAAAGTTGGCTGGTAGTCCATGACAAATTGATTAAGTCTATAAAGCAAAAAAAAAAAAAAATGTTGAAAATTTAAAGCTTTTTTTTTAAAAATTTACTGTCAACTTTATGAAAAATTTTACAATAAAAGAAATGTTCGAATTTTTATTATTTTAAGTAAAAAATTTGATTTGCAATTAAAATTTTAAAAATTCCACTAGTAAAGTCAATCGATTTGTCTTTTACGCCATTCATTTGTGTATGAAATTCTTGTTTCTTTTATAACATCTTATTAACAATTGTTGTATGTTTTCTTCCTCTCTCTCTCTCTCTCGCGCTCTTAGCTTCTGGTCTACAATTGTATATAGCTAAAGATGGCACTACCACATTCGGCACCCATGAGGTTAAGGCACGCGTCTCTGCGGGGGCTTTCAAACAGGTTGTCATGGAAAATCCAAGATAGTAGCATCAACCTCTTCCCTAGCGCTACAAGACTTTGGTAATTAATTCGTTAAACAACAACAACAATAACCACTACAACAACTACTACAAAACTATTATAATAATAATAATAATAAAAAAAAACTATGAAATAAAAACCAAAAAAACATATGGAAGAAAAAGAATTACTACTACTACTACAACAAAAACAAAATACTTTGCTATTCAAAATCAATAAAACTTTTAAAGAAAACAGAAAAATATACCAATTTATATGGAACAACTAAGAAAAATTGCAAGTAAAATCAAATACCACAAACATGCTTTAGGAAATATTAAACAAAAAGCTATATAGACATATTATTGGTAACACAACATCAACAACTCCATAACTATACGCGCTCACCACCAAAACTAATACACAACAACATCTACTATACTATGTCCTTTTCAAAAAAAAAAAATTCCATTACAAAATTCTCTGCAAAATTAATAGAATTATAGAAAAATGCTGTAATATTTATATCGATATGATATGATAACCATGAAACAAAACTAAAAAAACCGTAACCAATATTACAAAATAATCCCATTTTAAAATTTGAATCTACAAAAACGTAACCAAAAAAAAAACCTACAACAATATTTCGATAGTTATACAAGCAAAATAATCTTACAATAAAACGTATTTATTCTATAGTAATATTAATCCCCCCCCTCCTCCTCTTACACAAATACTATTACAACAACTATTATTACTACTACCCAACCTACCGTTGCGATAACAATAAAGTGTAATTTTTTTTATTTTTGGAAATTATTACAAAATTTTTAGGAAACCTTTTTCAAAAAGCATCCAAATTCATTCGATATCAATCACCTTTACAACCCTCCTTACAAATCATGACCAAAAATATGCAACAAAATTAAAAAAATAAGACATTAGTATTTCCACTTTACCAAAATAATCAACATTTTTTTCTGTCAGTTTTTTTTAAATTAAATCTTTTTAAAAATTTTTTTTTTGTTTTGCAAATTTTAACATATCTAGAGAACCATTGTCCGACTGTATCAGTTAATGTAGCAAAAAAAAATTTTAATGTACAAAACATTCTCATAATTGAAAATTTTCTTTTTCTCATAATTGAAATTTTTTTTCAAAATACCAAAATAGTCGAAATTTTTTGCTCTCTGTTAGTATTTTTTTTTATTTTAATTTTAAAAAAAAAATTGTTTTACAAATTTTAACTTATCTAGAAAACCAAAAAAAAATAAATTTACATAATTGAATATTTTTTTTTTACTTTAATAAAAATATTTCAATGAAGAAATTTGGAACCATATAATTCTTGTAATGGCTCCGTTATCGAAACTATATAATAAATAAGAAAAAAATATATTAAAAAAAAATTTTAAATTTATTAACTTGAACGTCTGTCTTACTATATTTTTTTAGCCTGATCTACAGTTTGGAAGTTATTCCCAAAGTTGTATTGAAAAATATTTTTTTTAGAGAATTTTCCAAAAAGGTTTAAAAATTCGAAAATTAATTTTAAAAATACATTATTAATTATTTAGATTTTTTTAAGTTTTATTCGACCTTGTTAATTTTTGAATAATATTCCAAGTTTTTCAAATTTTATACGGAATTTGTATTCATTAATTTTCAATGTTCGACTTTGTTTGAATTTAGATGTTAAGAATTAAAACAACAAATTGGTTAAACATATTTTAAACTTGTTTATAAAGAATATCTTGGCCACTTTTTGTAATGAAAACTTTCAAAATCGATGTTCGAATTTTCGAAGATTTTTCGAAATTAATTTTTTAATTTTTTTTTAATTTTTTACTAAAATTATTTCATTGAAAAAATTTGTAACCATTTAAGTCTCCTAAAGGCCTCATTATCGATACTAAATAATAAATAAGAAAAAAGTACATTAAAAAATTCTAAATTTAATGACTTGAATATCTGTCTTACGCTATTTTTTAGTGTGATCTGTATTTTGGGAGTTATTCCCAAAGTTGTACCGAAAAATTATTTTTTTAGAGAAATTTTTCAAAATTTTTTTTAAAATTCAAAAATAAATTGAAAAATACTTTTTTATTTCGATTTTTTAACAGTTTTCAGCCTTTTTAATTTTTGTATAATATTCCAAGTTCTTGAAATCTTATACGGAATTTGTATTCTTTAATTTTCAATGTTCGACAATATTCGAACTTAGAAATTTTAAGAATTAAAACAGCAAATTAATAAATTAACTTTTAAACTTGTTTATAATGGTGTGGTTTGACAATATTCTAACTTTAAAAATCGATGTTAAAATTTTCGAAATTAACGCTTTTTTTTGTTTTCTGAAAACTAAAATATATTGAAAATTTTCTAGAGAAATTTTTCAAAACTTTGGGGTATTAATCTCAAAAATACTTTGTTTAGAAAATTTTCCATATTTTTTAATATTCAGAAAACAAATAAAATTAATTTCGAAAAATTTTCAAAAATTCGAACATTAATTGTGAATTTTTTTTTAACAGCAAATTGGCATAGGTACCATTTATAAACATGTTTAAAATTTGATTACCCAAACATTAAAAATTAAAGATAACAGATTCCGTATAAGATTTTAAGAGTTTTTCAATTAATGACACATTTGTTGCAAGTTCGAAAATTCAATGAATTTTTGAAAGGGTCAAATTTAATTATGAAAAATATTTAAAATAATCAGACATGAATTTTGAATATATTTTGTTCAATAAATGTATGAATTCTTTTTAATTTTAAGAAAGCAAAAAAAAAAACATTTGTTTAGAAAATGTTCGAACATCATTTTTAAAAATTGACAAATAAGAATTTTGTAAAGTTTTTATTTATAAACTCGAGTAAATTTATCAATTTTTATTTTAGTTTCGAATATTTTCGAACATATTCAAAATCAATTTTTATGGAAATTAGCAATTTTATCTTTCAATGCTAAAGATAAGATTTCCCTTTCGATTCGAAAATTCGATAATACAATTTGAAACTTTTTGATTCATAAAGATTTCAAGTACAGAACAATCTAACATAGAGGTTACCAAGTTCGAAAAAATTCGAACATAAATTTTTTAAAAAAAATTATTTAAAAAAAGTACGGTAATTTTGTACTATTTCGTAAATTTGAACATACAATTTGAAACTATTTTATTCATAAAGACTTCAAGAACAGAAAACTAACATAGAGGTAAGCAATTGATACCATTTAGCAAGTTCGAAAAAATTCTAAAATAATTTTTTTAAAAATGATTTTTTTTGAAAATGTACTGTAATTATGTACTATTTCGCAAATTCGAACATATAGTTTGAAAACATTTTATTCATAAAGATTTCAAGAATTATATTTTGCAATTTCTTAAAAATTCGAACATAAATTTTGTTTAAACGATTTTTTCGAAATTGTTTTGAATTATTGTAATTTGTGGAAAACAACATGACATTTTGTTTTCGAAATATGTTCGAAATATCGAACATAAATTTTTTAAAATTTTTTTTTAAATATTAATTTAAAAGTAAATTTTATTTGATCAATTTATAGTTTAAATTTTCGAAATTTCGAATATAGGCAAACATTTTTAAATTATGTCATAACAATTTGCAAGTTGGAAAAATTTTTTTAAACGATTTTTTTCAGAAAATGTTCTGTAATTATGTAATTTGTGGAAAAACATGACATTTTGTTTTCGAAATATGTTCGAAATTTCGAACATAATTTTTTTTTCGAATATAGCTCAACATTTTTAAATTTTCCCTTATATCTCCGATGAGGTTAACAAAATTAAGTTACGACAGACTAAAAGTAATTAAATTGAGATTTTTTTTATTAAATTTACTTATATAGTCGTACCAATGGTTCTTGAGTTATACTAAAATTTGTAGAAATAAATTTTTAAAAATGAAAAATTTTTTATTAAAAAATTTCAACAAAAAAAAACCTATCTAAACCTACCTAGTCTATTTTTGTAATCGCGGAACCATAACACCGTGCGACAAAATGTAAAAAAATGTGATGGACCTTATATAAATACTCAGTTTTTTTATTTTCTGGTCGATAAAATTTTTTTGATATAATGAAGTGAAAGGAACTTTTTTTTTAAAACATATCAGTGTAAATTTGATATTGTTCCAAATAGCAAAATAGTCATTGTAGGATGCTAAAATTTGGATATAAATAACAGAACAATAAAATCCGCAAAATGTTATCCAAAATTTTCTACCGTGTTTCTTAGAGGATAATGAAGGACTTCCTTTTTCAACTTTTCTGTTGAATCAGAAAAAAATAATATTTAGATAGCCCAAAGTGTCCTCTTTCAATTGGTATCCATATCATCTTAGTAAGATCTTCAGAAAAATTTAAGAAGGATTAAAATTACAAATGTCCTTATTTCAACTTTTTTGATATAGTTTTAAATAATAAAATATTCAATATAGAATGCTAAAATTTGGATATGAATAGCAGAACAATAAGATTTGCAAAATATATGTTATCCAAAATTTTCTACCGTGTTTCTTAAAGGATAAAAAAGGATTAACATTTAAAAGATCCTTTGTTCAACTTTGTTGTTCCACTCCTTAAAAACAAAAAAAAAATATCCCCTCTCATGTGGTATCCATAACATCTTAGCAGGACCGGCAGAAAAATTAAGGAAGGATTAAAATTGCACATGTCCTTTTTTCAACTTATTTGTTCCACTTCTTAAAAACAAAAATAATATTTAGATTGCCCAAACTCTTTCCTTTCGGTAAGACCGCAGAAAAATTATAAAAAAATTATTAATTGATTATATCGTTAAAAATATCAAGTCATTTTAAACACAAACTCGACCAGAAAATAAAAAACTAAGTACACAGATTTGTTCCACTTCGTGTCAGCTTTCAAAATTATATAGACATTTGCATAACCCAAAATAAGCTTCGCCCGGTGTTATATCAATAAAAAAAAAACACACACACAGCGGGAATAGTAAAGTCTAATTTGTTTTCATTTTGTTGCATAGTGTAGTCAATCAATCAAACGCTAAATTAATTATGTTTTACATTTGCTAAACATTGTTGTAATGATCTTTTTAAATCTGGCATCATCTCGTATTGGAAAAATGGTTACATCTGTTGGGATCACAATAAGAATTGATCTTATTGTATCTAATTAGGTCTAATGTTATCCGAAATTTGCCCCAAGATATAATAGGATCTAATCATATCTTGTTATATTAAAACTGATCTATTTATATATAATTTAAATAAATTTTCTATTCTGGCCAAAAAATATCATGACTACAGCTACTTCCCCTAAAATTCTTAGATGACAACTCCAAGTCATAAGGGTTATTTTTAATTCTCCGGATACTTTAAGTGATTTAAGTCAAAATCTACAACAACATTTTATAAAAATTTATAGAATTTCCAATTTTTTTGGTTCAATTTATGAAAATGGTATTTGTTAAGCGTTATATTTCGTTAAACGGAATTTTTTTTGTAAATTTTTATTTTTTATTATGTTTTAAATTCAACATCTTCCTTTTGCTAAACAACAACAAAAAAACAAATAAAACTGTGTATATTTTTTTACGTATAACAAATATTATTGTATAAAATGGCAAAAAAAAACGAAACAAGAAACTTTTGCAAAAAGCTAAAAATATAATTTAATTCTAAATTTTTTCATTTTGTCTTCGGTTAAGTTTTTAAAACTACAACAAAATAAGAAAATTTACTACATATACTATAGAAAATAACAACAAACAATTACATTATATGATGATGACAACAACAATTTTAAACCCCCCGCCACCCCATAGCTTCAGCGACCAAACAAACAAACCATAAAAAAGCTATACGCGTCATAACATCTCTCATATACATACATAGATACATACGTACATATATAGTAATAGTAATATGTAATTGATTTTATTAAAAATTTGTTTTTTTTTTACCAAACTGATAGCAAAACCAATACACAAGAATTGTTCTTCATACAAACAAATAAAAATTCACAACCACAACAACAGCAACTAACCAATTGTCATTTAATACACAAAGAGTAAAGAAATTTCTTCTACAAAAAAAAAAAACACAAAAAAATAATTTATATAAATAACATAAAATAAAATAAAATAAAAACCAAGAAAAATAATTAAACACTATAAAGTTGTATGATGATGATGAAACCAAGTAAAAGTAATGTTTATTTTGTGAAATATTATATAAGAATATAAAATCTATACATATACATATATATACATACATATAAATAAATATATTTAATTATTAATAATAACTGCTTAGTACGTAACTATATGTATTTGTGAAAATAATATTATAATTAATTATACATAATAAACAACAACAACAAGAGAAACATTTTTTGTCGTGTAATGAAATAAATAAATGGAAAAATAAAAAAAAACTAATTGTGATTTTTCTTTTTGTCTTATTACAAGCTTAGGTGGTGGCACAGATTTGTAACGTTTAAAGGCGACAAAAAAAATTTTGTAAGATATGCTGTTATACGAAGATTGTATAGATTTTGTTTGAGTAAGAGGGGCACAGTAATTTCCTATTTTGTCCTATGTATGAGATATGGAAGAGCTTTTTGCATTATTGTGTAATGACACTATTGAAAAACATTAGGATGCAGAGTAGACCACTCAGGTCAATATGGACCGATTGAGAGACTCGTTGGACATTTGCGACATTCCCTCAACCTATGTTGTGGATTGAGAATTCGGAATTTCGACCCAATCCGTCTAGACGATTTTACAAAAGTTGTTTATCCTTCCGATATCCATGGATGCCAGTTCCTCTATACCATTTAAGAAGGGTTTCCCCAAGGTGTCCAGTCTCCTTCTGTATAGGGCTGGACTGTCGCATATAATATGGTCGGTGGATGGTTCACTACTGTTATTCCCACAGTAGATACATTCGCTTTTCGTTGCGAATACCGTTCCGTTCGCATGTCTGCCTATTGGTCCATGTCCCGTCAGGAAGGTAATAATTTTTCTTATCTGGTCCTTTTCAAGATTTGCGAGGTACGACGTACGCTTCGCGTTGTGTTCTGGCCATGTCTTTTTGGCATTTCTGCAGGATTCCTTATTCTTCCAACTGTCGTTTGCAATTTTAAACGTTAAATTTCCGATAGTATTCTTACGGGTGGATATAGGGCAAAGTGCTACGTGTTCAACGTCACTTTTCACTTTCGGCTGAGCCCTGTCGGGCCTCTTCGTAACCAGGACTCTGTTATTCTAGAATATCTCGTTAAGAGATTCCCGGCAGGCACTGACCACTTTCGATTTAATGTCACAGGATTTCAACGAGTTTACTGCCGCTAGACTGTCTGTGAACAGGATGATATCCTTCTGTGATACCCTCCTCACGTTGATCACGTCCTCGGCTCGTTTAATAGCAAGTATAACCCCTTGGAAAACGCAGCTGCAGAAGTCTTGGATCCTTGATATTATACTTAGACCTAGATCAGCGGATTAGACACCATAGCCGACCTTGTCATCCAGTTTGGACCCATCAGTAAAGATGATTATTAGTCCATACATATCGTTTTCTGTTCATTCCTTTCTGGCTGATTTGAGGGCGGACCATTTGCAGCTTAGATCAGGTGGTAATAAGTACCGTGTAGAGTGCCTTAGAGGGAGTAGATCTCATACATCCGGTTATTATGAGACAAGAGAAACGTTGAACACGATCCATTTGTCTAAATTTGCTCTTCTTTTCGAGCGCAAACCACAAAACTATAGAGCCATATTGCAGTATTGGCTTCACTATAGCATTGTAAATCCAAAGTGTTACCTTGGGTTTGATTCCTTTTCTTTCTATGATCTGTCCCCAAATAAGCTTCCTGTCCAAGATGAGGCCCAGTTAGTTCGCTGTTTTGGTGAAGTTGAGTTGTTTATTGCCTAAATTGATGTTGGATGTAGGGGGCGAATTCTGTTTACGACCGAAAAGTACTAATTCGGTTTTATCAGGGTTCGCTGTAAGGCCCCTGCTGGCGCACCAGTTTTCCAGGATGTTATTATTGTCCTGCATCTTTCGTTCGAGGCGTGGTAGACTTGTCCCGGAGACGCATAGTGATAGGTCGTCTGCGTACGCTACAACTGTGCATCCTTCTGACTCCAGCTGTCTGAGAACGCTTTTAACGGCAAAATTCCACAATAGCGGCGATAATACTTCCCCTTGTGGGGTGCCTGTAGTCCCCCTTTTAGTGAGGTTGTGATTTCCCAGCTTTGAGGTGATGGTTCTCTTTAGTAGCATGTTGCGAATCAGTTTGTCACAATGCAGATGGGTTCGCTATTGCTGAAGGCTCCCTCTGTGTCCATAAAGACCACTAGAGAAAATTCTTTTCTATCTACGGAGTGTCGATTTTCCCTTTGTGTATGCTTGTTGAGCATTCGAAAGGATATTCGTGCCGATTGAATTTTTGATAATGTGGTCCATGATTCTCTCAAGAGTTTTCAGAAGGAATGATGTAAGACTTATTGGTCTAAAGTCATTCGCTTTGGCTTCCCCGCCTTTGGCATGATGACCTCCTTAACCGATCTCCATCTTATTGGCAGGTAGGATAGTTTCACACAGCCGTTAAAAATAGCCTATAGCCATGGCAATAGTATCTCCAGGGCCTGTTGAAGTTCGGCGGCTATTATGTCGTCCGAACCGGGGGATTTGTAAGGATCAAAGCCATTGATTGCGTCCTTGATAATGACCCCTTTAATTTCCGGTATTTTATCGCAGAAGTCGGTAAGTGCGACGATTATTGAGTTGGACCCTCTACTGGGGAAGTGGATATCCGATAGAATTTCCAAATTTTCCTTTGAAGAATAAAAGTACTTTTAGGTACAATAAAAGTAATTTGGTACAAAACCTACTTTTTGGTAAAGTAAATTATACTTTTTGTGCACAATAAATTGTACTTTTTGATACAACAAAAGCATTCTGGTACAATAAAAGCTCTCTGGCATAATAAAAGAACTTTCAGGTACAATAATTTTTTATTTTTGGTACAATAAGTTATTTATGGTACAATAAAAGTTCTTTTTGGTACAATAAAAGTAATTTTTGGTACAATAAAAGTAATTTTTGTTAACAATAAATTGTACTTTTTGGTACAACAAAAGTTGTGTTTGGTACAATAAAAATACTTTTATTGTACAATAAATTTTACTTTATTTGTACACTAAATTATACTTTTTGGTACAGTAAATGTATTTTTTGATCCAATAAATGAACTTTTTGGATCAACTTGTGGCACATCAAAGTACTTTTTCGTACAAGAAAATTACATGTTTCCAACAAGTTTTTGGTACAATAAAAGTTTTTTCGGATACAATAAAAGTACTTTTTGTTACAATAGAAGTACTTTATGGAACAACATAAGTACTTTTTTGTACAACAAAATTACTTTGCGGTACAATAATAGTACTTACTTTAAATTGTACTTTTTGATACACTTAAAGTACTTTTATTATAAAATAAATTTACTCTGTGCAACAAAAGTACTTTTGTACAATAAAATTTTTTTTTCGTACACTAACATTTTTTTTCTGGTACCGAAAAATTACGTACTGGTAGAACAAAAGTACATTATGACAAACAAAAGTACTTTTTGTATAACAATATACAATAAGTGTACTTTTTGATACAATAGTATTACTTTTTGGTACAAAAAAATTTCTTTCTGGTACAAAAAAAGTAATTTTTTGGTACAATTGTATCAAAAACTTTTTTTTTACTTTTTGGCACAATAAATTGTACATTTGGGTACAACAAAAGTACTTTTTGGTACAATAAAAGTACTTTTTGGTATAATAAATTTCACTTCTTGGTACAATAAAAGTACTTTTATTGTTCAATTAATTAACTCTGGTGCATAAAAAGTACTTTTTGGTACAATAAAAGTACTTTTTGATAAAATGTATATTTTGGCACAATAAAAGTACTTTTATTGTAAAATAAATTAACTGTGGTGCAACTATTGTACTTTATTGTACAATAAAAGTACTTTTAGGTACAATAAACAATTTTTTTGGTGTAATAAAAGTACTTTATTTGTACAATAACTGTACTTTACTTGTACTTGTACTTTACTTGTACAAAAGCACAATAACAGTACTTTTTTTTGTAAAATGTTCTTTTTTGTGCAATAAAGGCACTTCTTGATACAATTATAATATTCTTTGATATAATATAAGTACTTTATGTGTACAATAAATGGTACTTTTTGGGACAATAAAAGTACTTTTTGGTACAAAAATAATACTTTTTAGTACAACAAATTGCACCCTTTAGTACAAAATAATTACTTTTATTGTAAAATAAACTGTACTTTATTTGTACAGTTGTTTTATACATTTTGGTACAATAAATGTACTTTTTGATGCAATAAAAGTGCTTTTTGGTAAAATAAGTTGAACTTTTAGTGTACAATAAATTGTGCCTTTTGGTACATCATTTTTTATTTTTTTGGTACAGTAAAAGTACTTTTAGTACAATAAATCTTCCTTTTTGTTATAATAAAAGTTCTTTTATTGTAAAATAAATTAACTCTGATGCAACAAAAATAATTTTTTGTACAGTAAAAGTACTTTATTTGTATAATAAATTGTCATTTGTGTGTACAATAAATTGTACATTTTGGCTCAATAAAAGTACTTTTTGGTATAACAAAAGTACTTTTGGGTACAATAAAAGAACAACAAAATTACGTTGCGGTACAATCTAAGTACTTAATGGTGCAATAATTTTTATTTTTTTTATATATATAAACATAATTAAACAAAAGAGCGTGGCATCGCCCACACAAACCGAAATTTGAATCTGTCAGTCATATCGAGGCATTAGTACCATCGAAAAAAGTTTCCGCACCGATAGAGATTTCCAAAGATGTTTTCCTTAGAAAACTAATTGAAGCAAGTTAAAAAAAAAGTTAATTTTTCTGCTCAAAATATAGCGATTTTGGCATTGAATTTAAAAAAAAAAAACTTATTTCAGACAATATTAGCTCTTGAAAGTTAAATAAAAAAAGAGAAAAAACATCAAAATTTCACAGCATTGCACAGTGGTCGTCCCCATTGGCCAAAAATACAAAAATTAAGTCAAAACTCTGGGTAATACTGTGACAACACTATCTCACAATAGATTTTTTCGAAAATATATATGCGCACTATCCCTGTATTGTAGAGGGCTGCACAAGGATATATTTCGTTGTTCGTACTTTTAGATGTTAAAATTACGAAAAAGGGATACAACTGGTACCATCATCCAGACCAAAGCTATAGTAGCGAAAATCTGTAAGTGCATCATCCCTATAGTAGTAGAGAGCTCTACAAATTTGGTTAAAAATACCAAAAAGGGATACAACTGGTACCATCATCCAGACTAAAGCTATAGTAGCGAAAATCTATAAGTGCATCATCCCTATTGTAGTAGAGAGCTCTACAAATATATTTTTCCTAATTCGTTCTTTTAGGGCTTACAAAGCCGAAAAAGGGATAAAGCTGATATCAGCACCCAGACCAAATAGCTGAAGGTAGAATTGCGAAAAGTTGTTGCATATTTATTTTATGAAGTATATAATTGTGCGATACGAAGAGATTTTTCGAAATTCGTACTTTTAAGATTAAAAAGGGAATAGTACCATCGCCCTGAACACCAGAATTCTGACCTTTGTGGATGATGTAAGCAATACGTAAATTTATAACCACCTCAAAAATATCTATACAAAAGTGTCTTTGTCACCCTTATTACTATTGTATGAGAAACCTTTGTAATGCTGACTGACAAACGAACAAATCAATAGCCAACGAACATAGTTTATGAGTTCACTTTAAAAGCAAACCAACATTCTTTTAACAACCATTACTCAACATGGAACGTTGGCATAATAAATTAGCTGTAGTCACTGGAGCTAGCGGTGGCATAGGAGCTGCAACTGCTCGAGCTCTAGTGGCGGCTGGCCTACGTGTAGTGGGTTTGGCACGTCGCGAAGATAAACTAAAAGAATTGCAACAATCTTTGCCCGATAGACAAAAATCTCTATTTATACCACATAAATGTGATGTGTCCAAAGAGGATCAAGTCATAAAAGCTTTTGAATGGACTGAAGACAAACTGGGTGGTGCAGATGTCCTGCTTAATAATGCTGGCATTACTAGGGAAACTGAGTTGGTGGCACCGGGTAATACTGAAAAAATACGACAAGTTATTGATACTAATGTCATGGGCGTATTATGGTGTACACGTGAAGCCTTTCAACTTATGCATAAAAGAGGAAATGAGGCTCACATTCTAATAATAAATAGTATTGCGGGTCAACAGGTTTTGAATTTTATAGATGTTTTGCCTACGTTTAATATATATCCAGCCACAAAGTTTGCCATAACAGCCATGACGGAGACATATCGTCAAGAGTTTCAATTGCATAAAAGTAAAGTGAGAATTACGGTAAGTAGAAATATTAGAAATATTGAAAATATTAAAAATATTAAAAGTTATATAAAATATTGAAAAAATAAAAAAAAAATATTAAAAAATAAATTAAAAATATAAAAATATTTAAAAAGTTTAGAAATATTAAAATATTACATATGTTAAAAATATTGGATATATTAAAAATAATAATAATTTGATGCTTATCTATTAAAAGTTCATAAAAATATTGAAAATATTAATAAATTAAAAATATAAAAAATTAAAAATTTTGTAAAAGATTAGACATATTAAAAACGAATATATTACAAATGTTAAAAATATTAAAAAATTTTGGATATATTAAAAATAATAAAAATGTGATGCTTATCTACATGATTCTCTTTTGAATCAATTGTTTTTGTAGGGCATTTGTCCTGGTGCCGTCAACACTAATATATTTCCGCAAGAGATTCAGTTTTTTGTCAAGGACATGGCTCGCCTGGAACCGAAAAATATAGCAGAGGCAGTACTGTTTGCCTTAAGATCACCGCCTAATGTTCAGGTGAGTTGTGACAAATAAGTTAGAACTGTTATCATTTTATAAACATATACAAATTTTCTTGCATTTCAGATCCATGAAATTACTTTAAAACCTATGGGCGAAATGTTCTAAGTAGCTGGCTGATGGAAAATGAAAAGAATTAATTAAAACAAAATAAAATGTGGAAATTTAAAAAAAATTTAAACACTGAAATTAACAATTTTTTTACTGGATGCATGGTAATGCAAAATTTATCTCCGGAATTTAAGATCCCTACAATATAACCTATTCCTCGATATATATTCTGTCTTTATGCTAAAAATTCGATATATTTTGTCTTTTGGGTACTCATCTTAATGTATATTACTTTTAAAGTACTTACCGATTACATTTGGTAACGAGAGTCCTGTTCCCTCGGTCTATACAACACCAGTTAGTATTTTAGTTATTGAGAACTAAAGTTGACTGTTTTCGTGAAATATTAACAGCAATCCGCATTGCTTATAACTTCTTCTTGATTATTGTTTTAGATCGTCTAACTTTCGCCTTAAAAGTTTCACATTCAAACTGTGCATGCACAAAAACTGACCATTAAGATAGAGTACAGGTATATCATGGCGATACAATCGTAAATAACGAACATTCTCTTTACGATCTATATAGATCTTTTCTAGTTGATATTCCCCGCTAAAGTTTAGTTCCAATTCTTCCACTAGAATATCACACAAATGACAGGAATCTTTGGTAAATAAAGTAAGGCATGGCAAAGTATCCGATGGCGTAGTAGGCCTAAAATGAAAGTTATTTTTAGTTTAAGGAAATATTCATAATATTATGTGCATGTAACTTACGTTTTCTGTACCAAAATAGCGACAGATAGCGACAGATTGTTAGAGGTAATCATACAACCCAGTTGGTTAGACTTCAGGCTATGAGCAATGTGTACCAACATGCGGCTAAGGGAAGTTGTTTGTGATCGACCAAAGGTTAGGCAACTGCCATGGGGATTTATTTTACCAGAAGGAATTTGAAAATGCTGTTGTAACTTAAGTAATGATTCATGATTAATACACTCGATTTGCCAATGTTGTATGTCCTCTATGCGGATATTTGTGCGATCTATTAAATTCTGTATAATCTCTGGCATGTTACACTGACCATCCTGTCCATTAGTGTTTAGTGTAATATCTTTGATGGTTGCTAAAGGTTTTATATCGCAGGCGGTAGCTGTTTCCTTTGTTGCTAACACCAAAGCTGCAGCGCCGTCGGTTTCATGGGAGTACGTGGATTCCGCCAACTCATCTTGTGTTATATGGCAAATATGTCTT
The DNA here is from genome assembly GCA_964034835.1 of Muscina levida. Taxonomy (NCBI): domain Eukaryota; kingdom Metazoa; phylum Arthropoda; class Insecta; order Diptera; family Muscidae; genus Muscina; species Muscina levida. Next base: position 9,987,059 of record OZ035881.1, on the reverse strand, counting down.
CTTTTATCAGTTTGTTTAATAACTTTTAAGGGTATTATTTCACTGTCAAAGATACCTTCTCCAGAAGCTTTAAGATGGTTTAGTTTAGAGGAGGTGTAGTAATCAGTGGTTATATTTGATGATTTGTTTTCCCTAGGATGGGCTGCTATAATGTCTTGGTTAGGAAATCTTTCTGAAGCTGACTGAACTCCTCCCACAACTACAATTTCAGATGGCAATCGGTGTAAGGTTTTAACCGATTTAAGCAGAGCTTCTAAACCTTCCGATTCCCTTGATAAACTTTTGGCTTTTTGCATAAGCTCACCAAACTGAAGATTATCATAATTATCAAGGGATTCTTTACGCTGCATTGCCATATAGACATGTTGAACTTTTTTCAATGGCGCTCCCGACTGCTTTACTGCCGCCTCTACTACCACAGAACACAAATGTGTGGAGGTGACGGTGGCCAACTGACCCAACGGCTGTCCCCATGGTGTGCGTACGGCGGAAACTATCACAATGGAATTCGGCACATAGTGCAACAAGCGTTTGGGGCATAGCTGTAAGCGGCTCCGACTAGAGAGTCTACAAGTGTGAAACAATTAATTTAAGAAATTCTGATGGGTTACAGAAAATAAACACAAAGTGGTCAGATCATGTTTAGACAGTGTAATTATTCGTGTTGTCATTATTTCACAAAATAAAAACGTTTGTTCTTTAATAAAATGATAAATGTTTGCGGTATTTACATTTTTCTTATTAGCGCCGGCATTTTGTCGATGATTTTCTGATTATTGCATAAACCGTCAAAGTCACAGAGTTGTTTTTTGTATGGAATCACCATGTCGGCTGATACTTTATGACGCCGTTACATTTATGTAATACGGCAGACAAACCGTTAATTTTGAATGAATTTTAGCAGAAGAAAATCACAAAAATTATAAAAAATACAAATATAAATACATTAATATATATAATTAAAAAAATGTAAACGAAATATAAAAATATTACTATATACAAATATAAATCTATACATATATAAAAATATCAAAATAAAAAATATAAAAATACAAAAATATCAATATATCAAAATATAGAAATATAAAAATTTACAAACATAAATATAAAAAATTATATAAATATAAAAAAATAAAAATATAAAAAAATCATGAAAATATATAAAATTATAAAAATATAAAATATGAAACTATAAAAATGCGAATATAATATAAAATTATATAAAAATATTAAATTTTAAAATATAAAAATACAAAAATATTAAAAAATTAAAAATAAAAAAATATTATAAAATCATATAATTTTAAAATTATAAAATTATAAAACTATAAAATTATAAAACTATAAAATTATAAAATTATAAAATTATAAAATTATAAAATTATAAAATTATAAAATTATAAAATTATAAAATTATAAAATTATAAAATTATAAAATTATAAAATTATAAAATTATAAAATTATAAAATTATAAAATTATAAAATTATAAAATTATAAAATTATAAAATTATAAAATTATAAAATTATAAAATTATAAAATTATAAAATTATAAAATTATAAAATTATAAAATTATAAAATTATAAAATTATAAAATTATAAAATTATAAAATTATAAAATTATAAAATTATAAAATTATAAAATTATAAAATTATAAAATTATAAAATTATAAAATTATAAAATTATAAAATTATAAAATTATAAAATTATAAAATTATAAATTTATAAAATTATAAAATTATAAAATTATAAAATTATAAAATTATAAAATTATAAAATTATAAAATTATAAAATTATAAAATTATAAAATTATAAAATTATAAAATTATAAAATTATAAAATTATAAAATTATAAAATTATAAAATTATAAAATTATAAAATTATAAAATTATAAAATTATAAAATTATAAAATTATAAAATTATAAAATTATAAAATTATAAAATTATAAAATTATAAAATTATAAAATTATAAAATTATAAAATTATAAAATTATAAAATTATAAAATTATAAAATTATAAAATTATAAAATTATAAAATTATAAAATTATAAAATTATAAAATTATAAAATTATAAAATTATAAAATTATAAAATTATAAAATTATAAAATTATAAAATTATAAAATTATAAAATTATAAAATTATAAAATTATAAAATTATAAAATTATAAAATTATAAAATTATAAAATTATAAAATTATAAAATTATAAAATTATAAAATTATAAAATTATAAAATTATAAAATTATAAAATTATAAAATTATAAAATTATAAAATTATAAAATTATAAAATTATAAAATTATAAAATTATAAAATTATAAAATTATAAAATTATAAAATTATAAAATTATAAAATTATAAAATTATAAAATTATAAAATTATAAAATTATAAAATTATAAAATTATAAAATTATAAAATTATAAAATTATAAAATTATAAAATTATAAAATTATAAAATTATAAAATTATAAAATTATAAAATTATAAAATTATAAAATTATAAAATTATAAAATTATAAAATTATAAAATTATAAAATTATAAAATTATAAAATTATAAAATTATAAAATTATAAAATTATAATATTATAAAATTATAAAATTATAAAATTATAAAATTATAAAATTATAAACTTATAAAATTATAAAATTATAAAATTATAAAATTATAAAATTATAAAATTATAAAATTATAAAATTATAAAATTATAAAATTATAAAATTATAAAATTATAAAATTATAAAATTATAAAATTATAAAATTATAAAATTATAAAATTATAAAATTATAAAATTATAAAATTATAAAATTATAAAATTATAAAATTATAAAATTATAAAATTATAAAATTATAAAATTATAAAATTATAAAATTATAAAATTATAAAATTATAAAATTATAAAATTATAAAATTATAATATTATAAAATTATAAAATTATAAAATTATAAAATTATAAAATTATAAAATTATAAAATTATAAAATTATAAAATTATAAAATTATAAAATTATAAAATTATAAAATTATAAAATTATAAAATTATAAAATTATAAAATTATAAAATTATAAAATTATAAAATTATAAAATTATAAAATTATAAAATTATAAAATTATAAAATTATAAAATTATAAAATTATAAAATTATAAAATTATAAAATTATAAAATTATAAAATTATAAAATTATAAAATTATAAAATTATAAAATTATAAAATTATAAAATTATAAAATTATAAAATTATAAAATTATAAAATTATAAAATTATAAAATTATAAAATTATAAAATTATAAAATTATAAAATTATAAAATTATAAAATTATAAAATTATAAAATTATAAAATTATAAAATTATAAAATTATAAAATTATAAAATTATAAAATTATAAAATTATAAAATTATAAAATTATAAAATTAAAAATATATACATATAGAAATAAAAAATATAAAAGATAAAGATACAAAAATAAAAACATGAATTTTTTCTTAAACAAATTCGTTATTTTTGAGGTATTTTGTATTATCATGCGGTGTACCATTTACAATGAAATACTCAATTTTGAATTTTTGTATTTCTGGTTACGATATAAATTTGTTAATACTTTACCCACCCTTTAGTTTTATGTAATATAAAATTCCATGTGTCCATCCATGTGTCTGAAACTTCCAGACTATAACCTTTATTTTGAATGAGTATAATTTCACAACAGCACCCACCATTCACTACTGAACACACAAATTTTTATCTCGCAATTAAAACAGCCGTCGTTTATTCTCTATATACATACATAGGTAGCTTTTGCTTTTACTGTATATTTCCTTTCATTGTCAATCCCTCGTCTGCTTCGTCGTTGCAACTAACTGATGTTGCACCTCTTCCTCGGGGGTATTTTGAAAATGCACTGTCGGTTCAAACGCCTGCGTTAATATCTGACGGTCTTCTGGCATATCTACTGCCGGGACCATTTGATAAAAAATCGTGTGTATAAGTCTTTGACACAGTGGTATTCGACGCCAATATCCACGTATGTAACATAAAGACGTGAGTGTCACAATGCCGCCTATAATTACGACTATAAGGAAGTTATTCCAACCAGAAGTGGCACTGCCAGCCATCTTGGTGGTCCGTGACCCACCGGTGCACTTTGTTATATCTACCCAGTCGGTAAAGAGGTGATGACCCAGAGAGTCTACCCGCACGGCAACCTGGTTGTAGGTGTCATTCAAGTGAGCCTCGTACAAATAGTTCTGGCGTTCATGTTCCAAGCGACTCAAGCAGTGTGTTTGACTTAAGTAGGGACCCTGCGAAGAGGAATCAAAGTATCGAAAGTGCAGCGCATAGGCGGCTATCAAGCCATTGGGTTTTGAAGGTTCCTTGAAGTGAACACGATACTCATTGTCTTTGGGCATTTTACAGGCACTCAAGTCATACAGTTTATCGGCCACCAATGAGAAATTGGTTCGTTCGCTAATGATGTTAAACGAGCCACAACCCTTGCGATTACAGGCCTGGACCTGGATGACGTACCGATGAAAACGTTTCAGCGATCTAACCACATAAGTTGTTTCACTGTGCTCCAGACGTTTGGTGAGGATTGCATCCTCATTTGCACTGTCCTCCAAAGAGTTGCTCTCACAGTGTTGTTGCTGGTCCAAGGTACAGACAAACTCCTGCTGCAGTTTTCTCTTAAACCAAGCGTCTTCTTTCTCCTCCAACTGGTGACTGCAACACGTGTCGTAATCTTCGTTCCGGTGATCGTCGGAGGTATAAGAATTTATTGGATCCTCACAATAATTTCGTTGGTCGAGGATTTCTTTTTTATCCTCCAGCTCGTAAATTTCCATGCGATAAAAATCTACAAATTGATCTTCACGATTTTCGTAATACAGCTGAATGGTCAATGAATCAAAGGACTTCTTGGGAATCTTAATCATTGGGGGCGTAGGTATATCCATGTGGGTGGTGGCATACACAAATTCACTGCGGATCTCGAGATCTTCGTCATTGCCAAAAGTTTTTATCAGGCTGGCATATTTGGTATGAGGATTCAATTGATTTACCACATAGCTGTAATGGCTGGTGTTGTGTTGTAGCTCGACGGCCAAGTTAAGGTCCCTTATCCAGTTGATGCGTTCACATACTCGCGTCTCCTGATCACTTTGTTCCGTAAGGGGTACGCCGTCTGTTACAGGGCGGTGTATTATTTCGACCTCCTCGTATGTTTGATCCAAGGGCCAGACTAGTTTAAAGGAACGATGGGAGAGTTCCTAAAAGTATATTGAGAAGAAGATCAATGTTTTTGTTTACTCAAAACAAAAGAAACAAAATCTAAAAACCCTCTGTATATCCCCTTACCTCTACTGCCACAATAAGTTTTGCTGGGGCGCATAAAATCTCCTGATCACTGGTCGGTATAGAGTCCAAGACATTGTCATGTTTTATGGTGTTCTTAAATTTCTTTATGATCCGATTACACAGCCGATCATGCGAATGTATGTACATGCCACCTTGCAAAAGCTCTAAACTGATTTTGGGCGACCAGAGTTCCTTGAGGTTTCGATTGTTGTATAACACAATGCTGTAAATTTTGTCGTCCAAGACTTTTCCATGGATTTTCTGTAGATTTTCTAAGAAACTCAGCGATGTCAGATAAGGAGATCTGAAAAAAACCGTAAAGAGCGAGTAATAGGAATCAATCAATTTTTTATGTACCGTACAGTATATTTTTTGTAAAAAAAGGGTACATTTATTGTAACGCAATGTACTGTTGTTGTAACAAAAAGTACTATTGGAAAATAAAAATATAAAAAATCAATATATAAATATAAAAATATAAATATATAAATATATAAAAATATAAAAATATAAAAATATAAAAATATAAAAATATAAAAATATAAAGATATAAAAATATAAAAATATAAAAATATAAAAACATAAAAATATAAAAATATAAAAATATAAAAATATAAAAATATAAAAATAAAAAAATATAAAAATATAAAAATATTAAAATATAAAAAAATAAAAAATAGAAAAATGTAAACGTATTAAAATATAAATATATAATACTATAAAAAATAAAAATATAAAAAACATAAATATATATTTTACCAAAAAGTACTTTTCTTGTACCAAAAACTACTTTCAATGTACAAAGTACTTTTATTGTACTTATAAGAAAATATACTATACAAAGTAGTTTATTCCAAAAAGTACTTGAGTCGTTCTAAAAAGTACTTTTATTGTCCAAATGTGTACTTTTACTGTACCAAAAAGTACTTTTAATGTAAATTTATTATACCAAAATGTAAATTTTTTTTACATAAAAATACATTTATTGCTTCAAATAGTTCTTTTTTGTTTCTAAATGTGATTTTTTGTACCAAAAAGTACTTATAACGTATTATAAAGTACTTTTATTGTACAATTAAGTAATTTTATTGTATAATAAAGAAGTTTTATTTTACCAAAAAGTACTTTTAATGTACAATAAAGTATATTTGTTGGAGGAAAAAGTACTTTTATGGTAATAATAAGCATATTAACTGTACCAAAAAGTACTTTTATTGTACCAAACTGTACTTTTATTGTACATAAATATACTATTTGTGTACCAAAATGTACTTTTAATGTACTAAAAATAACTTTTATTGTACCAAAATTTTATTTTTTGTACTAAAAATAACTTTTATTGTATTAAAACTAATTTTTATTGTACTAAAAAGTACTTTCATTGTACTAAAAAGTAGTTTTATTGCCAAAAATTTTTGGTACCATAGTTACTTTCACCGCACAAAAGCTAAATTTTATGTACCAAAAAGTAGTTTCAATGTAGCAGAACGTACTTTTCTTGTACCAAAAAGTACGTTTTTTTGCACCAATAAGTACTTTTTTTGTACTAATAAGACTATTTACTGAACCAATAAGTAATTTGATTTCTCCAAAAAGAAAATTAATTCTCTCAAATTGTACTTTTAATGTACTATAAAGTACATTTATTGTACCAAAAGGTAAATTTAAAAAAAAATTACATTTATTGTACCAATACATAGATTTATTGCAACAAAAAGTACTTTTATTATTCCAAAAAGTTCTTCGGTCGTACTAAAAAGTACTTTTATTGTCCAAATGTGTACTTTTATTGTACCAAAAGTTTCATTTATTGTACCCAAATGTAAATTTTTGGTACCACTTTTATTGCACCAAAAAATACTTTTTTATATCAAAATGTACTTTTATTGCACAAAAAAAGTACATTTCTTATATCAAAAAGTACTTTTATTGCAACAAAAAGTATTTTATTGTAGCAAAAAGGACTTTCAATGTACAATAAAGTACTTTATTTGAGCAAAAAGTACTTTTCTTGCTCCAAACATTACTTTTATACTGCCAAACAGTACTTTGAATGTATCACAAAGTACACTTTTTTGTACCAAACTTTTGTTGTGTCAAGATTCCAGTTAAAAAAAAATAGATAAGATTTTGCATTGATTTTAAAGCACTTATTATAACCTCACCCTACGTGTAGGAGGGTATATATCATTTGATACAACCCAAAAGTGTAACACATAGAAGGAGTCACATTAGATCCTGTGTTTCTTTGAACCTAATTCGATTCATGACTTTTTAAGACATGTCCGTCTGTCTGTATGGCTGTGCGGCTGGTTCGCACGATAACTTTCGCAAAACCCAAGCAAATGATTTGAAACTTTGCACGAGCCAATATTTTCCTTAAAACTACTTACGGAATTGCAAATGGGCTACGTGACCATGCCCTTTCTGGTAACTCCTATGCAAATATATCATTCCGCTCACTTTAGAAATCGAGTAAAAATATCAAAACACCCAACGTGATCTTGCCCAAATTATGTATTTTGCTAAACTATACTAGAAAAAAGGTTTGCAGAAAAAGCTAATAGTCTAACCACGCCCATTATAGTATCTCTCATGCAAATGTATTATTCCGCCAACTTTTGAAATATAGTAATAATATCAATACACCCAACGCGATCGTGTCCAAATCCTATAATTAGTAAAACTAAAGCAGAATATAGTTTTGGAGAAAAAAAACTAAAAGTCTAGCCACGCCCATATCTGGTACCTCCCATACCCATTTGGCACCGACCAATTTTAGAAATCAATTAATATTATAAATAGACCCAACGCGATCGTGTCCAAATTTTGTATTTAGTAAAGCTATAACAAAATAAAGTTTCGAAAAAAAAACCTGGAAGTCTAGCCGCGCCCTTTCTGGTACCTCCCATATAAATGTAGAATTACGTCCACTTTAGAAATCGAGTAATAATATCAGTAAACTAGAAAATTTTCTGTTTTACTGAGGGGGAGGGTATATATAAGTCGGTTTTACCTTCTAAAACTTTCTTGCTGGTTTAAAAAACAAATTAATTTTGTATAACGCAGAAACACACCGATTTCTGGCTATATTATAAATATAGATATAGTTTATAAATAAGATGTCCAAAGTTTTTTTTTAAATAAAGTTTGGTAATTCTGTATTTTTTTTTTTCAAAATCCAGTGATTTAAAATCGTTGCGAATCACTTACACTATTTCAAAAAAAAAAAACACAAAAAACATTTCTCAACTTACCCTTCAACTCTTAAGTAGCCAATAATCTCCCGTAGATCCTTGAAGATTCCTTTCAACTCTTGATCATTTATGCGGTTTATTGCATTGATAACAACGGAACCATTTAAAAATTGGCAACCTCTCAGATTCTCAAAATCTCCCAAAGTATTTAAAACAAATATTTGCGACGAATACTGTGAGTAACAAACTTTGGGACAGCTGTTAATGCCACCACAAGAGTCACATTCGTAGGTAATGCGCTAGAAGAAAAACAAAATAAATAAAATTTGGGTCTAAAGAAAAATAATTTAAAAAAAAAAATTTATAAATTTAAAGTTTCTGCAACGGGGCCACATAACATTGAAAACTGTCATACAAAATTAACATTTTTAATATTACACTCTATTAAAAAAAATTAATTCTCCAAAAAAAAAAAAATTTTTTTTATTTGAATATTTGTTGTCTTATATTTCCAAAAAACAAATTTTTTTTTTTTAATTACCAACTTACATTCACTTTATAACCAGCTGGGCACGCATCAACACATGTCTTTTTATATATAAATTGCCTCTTACTGACACACTCCTCTCGCGTATAACAGCGCATATAATGTTCGGAAATGTATTTATCCGCATCACATTTTTCCACACAGGTCCCATGGTCGGTCCAAGATTGACAGACGGCGCAACCTTGGGCAGTGCGATTAAAACAACCACCCAGACATTGGGGATCGCAGTGCTGAATGCCTCTGCAAGTGAAAGAATACATAAATTAATAAGAAAATTTAAAAAAAAAATACTTAAGGACTAAATCGTCAAAAGACCCAAAATAAATTTCACAATGACTTCGAAATTTTTAACGAAATTGATAAAGGTTTTATTATTTCTAAATTCGAAGTTTTATTTCCAAAATATATACAAATATCGAATATTTTTTAAAAAATACTACAAATATATACTCACTGTTGCAAATTTACGATATTGTCATTCTCGAACTTTTGACACACCCTATTAGACCAACAATAGCCCGAGTCACAGCCTAAACATTTTGGAGTTGCGGGGCAGACAAGATTTCTTGGTTGAGCAACATGGTTTTGTCCCGGCGTTAGGGTCAGGCGATCAAAACTTATCTGGTGAATTTAACAGTATGATGAAATTGAAATATTGTTACTTGGAGTTAACTTACGTTGTCTAGGGAACAGAGCTTCTGATTGCTACTGACTAAAACATGACCCCGCTGAATTGCTATAAGGGAGGGGAACTCTAGCTGCAAAGAAAAATTTTGTAAGAGATGAAAATTTTTTAAAAATTAGTACATTTTTTTCAGATATTAAACATTTATAAGTAAACATTAAACAAATAACATAAGTGAAGAACTATAGCTTTTCGAGTAGAAATTCATTATTATAAAAAGTATTAATTTTTATTACATTTATGAATTAACAAAACAAAAAAAACTTTTTTTAGAGCTAGAGAGATACAATTTGATACCCAGATAGTACCCGACAACACAAATATATGTATGCAAACGAAATTTTACAACCAGAAATCTTCTGGTACCTCCGATGTAAAAGTAACATTCCGCCCACATTAGAAATCGAGTCATAATTTCAATACATCTAACGCGATCGTTCCCAAAGTAAGTAGTAAAACTATAATAGGACAAAGTTTAGGAGAAAAAACTGAAAGTCTAGCCACTCCCCATTTGGTACCTCCCATACCCATCTGCTACCGCCCACTTTAGAAATCGAGTAATAATATCAATACACCCAATGCGATCGTGTCAAAATCCTACATTTAGTAAAACTATAACAGGATACAATTTTGGAGAAAAAACTGAAAGTCTAGCCACACCCCATCTGGTTCCTCCCATACCCATCAGCTACTGCCCACGTTAGTAATCGATAAATATAATTTATAGATCCAACGTGATCGTGCCCAAGTTCTGTTTTCAGTAAAGCTAAATCAGGATAAAATTTTGGGAAAAAAACTGTTAGTCTAGCCACGACCCTTCTGGTATCTCTCATACATATGTACTACTCCGCCTACTTTAGAAATCGAGTAATAATATAAATATACTAGAAAAATTATTTTTTTTTTCAATTTTTTTTTGCTACAGTTTCCATATAAAAATATTTTTTTTTTCAAATCAAAATAATAATAAAAAATAATAATTGATATAAACAATAATATAAAAAAATAAAATTTAAATTAAATATTTTTGATTTTAAAGAAAAATTTTCCTTTTTTTGATAATTTCTATATAAAAATAATTTTTTTTCAAATCAAAATAATTTTTTTTTAAATTTAAAACATAATATTTAAATTAAATATTATTAATTTTTAAGAAAAAATTTTTTTTTTTGATAATTCCTATATAGAAATATTTTTTCAAAATAAAAAATATTTTACAATTTATTTTAACAATATATAAATATTTCATATTGTAAAAAGCTAATATTTAAAATTAATATTTTTGATTTTGAAGAAAATAATTATTTTTTAAATCAAAGTAAAAAACATTTATTTTAAATATTATTATTATTTTTTTTTAAATTTCAAACCAGTTTTTTTGCAATTTGAAAATATTTCATATTGAAAAACCAAATATTTGTATATATCTTTTATTTTAAATTTTAAAAATAATAAAATATAAAATAAATATTTTTGTTTTTAGGAAAATGATTGTCATTTTTTGATAATTTCTATGCAAAAATATTTTTTTCAAATCAAAATAAAAAATATTTGTTTTAAATGTCATTATTTTTTAAATTTAAAATTTTCTTACAATTTATAAGACTTTCTTATTGAAAAGCCAAACATTATTTTAAATACAGACAATAATAATATTTAGAAATATATAATTTTTTATTTCAAATCAACATATAAAATATTTATTTAAAATTTTATATATTTTCTGAAATTTAAAACAAAATTTTTTACAATTTATAAATATTTTAAATTGAAAAACCAAATATTTTTATGTGTCTTTTTTTAATATTATATAAAAAAATATTAATATTTTTTATTTTGAAGAACTAATTTTTCATTTTTTTTTTTGATAATTTCTATATAAAAATAGAATTTAAAAAAAAAAATAAAAAATATTGTTATTTTTTTTCAATTTAAAACAATTTTTTTACAATATTTAAATATTAATATGCAAAATAAATATTTTTTTATTTTTTTTTATTTATTTTTTTCTTATAATTTCTATATAGAAATATTTTTTTTAAATTAAAATAAAAAATATCCATTTTTTATATTATTATTTTTTTTTAAATTTAAAACAAATTTTATTTACAATATAAAAAACTTTCATATTGGAAAACCAAATATTTTTACATATCGTTTTTCATAAATATAAAAACATAATAATATTTTTGATTTTTAAGAAACCAATTTTTTATTTTATTTTTTTGATAATTTTTAAAAAAATATTTATAAGATTTTAAATTTTGAAGAAACTAATTTTTTTTAATAATTTCTATTTAAAAATATTTTTGTTTCAAATCAAAATAAAAAATTTGTATCTTAAATATTATTTTTGTAAATTTAAAAAAATTTCTTACAATTTATAAATATTTCATGTTGAAAACTAAATATTTTTATATATAATTTTTTTTTAATATAAAAAAAATAATATTTAAAATAAATGTTTTTGATTTTGAAGAAAATATTTTTTTGATAATTTATATATAGAAATATTTTTTTGCAAACAAAAATAAATGATATTTTTAGTAAATATATTTTTTTAAAATTTAAAACAAATTTTTTTTGCACTTGATAAATATTGCATATTGAAAAAACAACAAATGCTTTAATATATCGTTTTTTTAATACTAAAAAATAATATTTAAATAAATATTTTATAATTTGAAAAAAATATTTTTGTTTTGAATATTTTTTTTGTTTTTTTATAATTTCTATATAGAAATATTTTTTTTTTAAAAAAAAATAATAATATTTAAATTATATATTTTGATTTTGAAGAAAATAGTTCTCTTTTTTAATAATTTCCATATAAAAATATTTTTTTCATATTAAAATAAAAAATATATTTATATATTTATTTTAAATTTTATAATTTTTTATATCAAAGCAAAATTTTTTTAGAATATATGAATATTTCATATTGAAAAACCAAAAAATTTTTGTGTATTAAAAATATTAACAATTATTATAAATATTTTTGATTTTAAAAAAATGTTAATTATAAATAAAACTTTTTTTTTTTAATTTATAATTATTTCGTATTGGAAAAACAAATATTTTTATACACCTTTTTTATTATATTCAAATTTTTTTCGATTTCGAAAAAATATATTTTTTATTTGATTATTTCTATATAGAAATATTTTTTATATAAACTATTAATATAAAAAAATAATAAAATTAAATTTTTTTTTTTTTTTGAAAAATCAATTTTTTTTTATATTTTCTACATAAAAAATAATTTTTAGTAAAAAACTAGTAACTACTTTTACAAAAAATTATATTTCTATCTCTCTCTCTCTCAACATCTGCCACTTACCGTTGCCAGTTGATTCATTCGCGTTATGCCAATGGCATAATTCAAAAACAAACGACGTCCTCGTATCACAGTTAGATTAGGAAACATATATTTAAATGTAGTGAAATTTTTCACCTCATGCACCAATATAAAATCGGTTATTTCCCTCAGCTTGGGAAAACGTATCGCGGTATAGTTACACAACTGATTGGCGGGTATCAGAACAATGAGGATGAAACCCGTGATGACAGTACAATTTTCCAAAGCGGCGAAACTATCACATTTATTACGAATATCCATGCTGCCGCACTCATAATAGCTGGATGTTGTTAGCGAGCTGGGTAATGGCTGGTAAGCTGTTGCGAAACTTTGTTGCGGTGAGAGTGGTGTTGTAAGCAATGTTGCTAGCACAATTATGAGTAATGTGTTGTTGTTATGATGCAGTGGGGGATGGGAAGATGAAATGTTGATGTTGTTGCGACGGCGAGGGCTCTCCTCACATTTTCTTTTTGGGTATTTTTTCATTGGAACGCTGTGGGCTATTGCAAATATGCCGGTGGTCTGTGGGGAGTTGTTGTCGTCATTATCATTATAATAATAATCATCATCATCACAATGTGTGACTTGTCGTGGTGGTGCAACAGCTGAGTAAGCAGCTGTTGTTGCCATTTTCATTCAGTTAGTGTTGCTGGGAACTGGAGCAACAAGTTTTTGTTGTTGTTGTTGTGAGTGTGTGTGTGGGTATTCTGTTCCGTTTCGTGTTTGTGGGGCGGAGGGGGAGGGGGGTTTAAAAGGGCGTTTCAATGTGTAGTGTAGTCAATAGTGTTGTGTTGTTGTTGTTGCTGTTATGGGTTTGCAGTAGCACGTGAGCTATCAATTATTATTGGCACTTGCTTGCTAAGTTCTGTTGCCTGGACACGGTTGTCATCCATACGTTGTTGTTGGTTGTTGGGCAGTAGTTTGGCGGTCTGCCCGTATCGTTTTCACAGATTGAGTGTAATTCCTTTTGACTTTAATAAGCTGATTTCGTGTCAAGAGTCGTCATGTGCGATGAGCGACGCAAGCGAGAGTGTCTGTGGGGGCAAATCGTGCTTACGTAGTTGTCGCATACAGCGGTGCGGCTTAATATCACGTTACGCATGCGCCTTCATATACGACTTGTTGTAGTTGTTGTTATTGTAGCTGACGTTGAAGGTGGCGGCGGCGGCAGCAATTGGCTGCTGGTGAGTTGATGTTGATATTGTCACTGCTGGTCAGTTGATGTTGCGATTGTTGCTGTTGCTGTTTGCCGTTGTTTTGATTCCTTTACTACATTGTTGCAAAAATGGGAATTCCTTTTGTTCTTTGTGACAACAAACAATGATTTTATCTCCACTATTTGTAGTTTATGAGTTTTTGGCACGTATCCGTATTCTTTCGTATGCCTTCTCGTTGCGTTTCTACTATAGTGGTATATGCAGCATATGTAGCATGGACGGCGAAGCTTTAGCGGCGCATGTGTTTGCTTGTAGAGTTTTTGGCTTTAGCTTTAAGTTTGCTCTGTTTCACTTAAAATTTATGTAATTGTTTTTCTTTTTTGTTTTTTTTTATTTTTTTAGAAATCTTCGTATGTACGTTTTTTCTTTTGGTTTCTTGTTAGTAGGATTTTCTTTCGTACATTCATATAAATGTTGCTGTGAAGTTGCTTCTGCTTCGTGTTGTCGTTGTCGCCGTATGGTTGGCTGGCTGGCTTGGTTGTTGGTTGTTTTAGTTAACGCGCCAGATATTTGTAAAATTGATAATAAAATGTTCTATATTTATTTACGTAAAAAGTCACTTTAATTAAAATTGCGTTAAGAAGTGCGATGAGGGAATTTTTGAGATTTAATTAGTGTTGTCACAGCACCTGTTTGAAAAAATATGAACGAAAATAAAAAGGGGGTGTTTAATTTTATAATTTAAATTAAATATATTTATAAACGATATTATTTATTTGTATGAAAACATAATAGAGTAAAATAGAGAAAAAATTGAATAAATAAGAAACGATGGCAATCTGAAATCAAGTGTAAAAGAGTGTGTATCACGTTTGCCGGGGCATATATGCAAATATATTAGACAGATCCGAAAAATGATTATATGTATCAGATCAGTACTGACGTAATTGTATCTAATTGTTTGTATCGGATTTGATACGAAATTTGTCCCTGATTTTATCCGATACAATTATATACATAATGATTTAATTAGTGAAGGTCAATTCCATTGGGACGGGTGTGACCATCTAACTCTCATTTGTGATTATAATTCATAAAGAGGAAATTTATTATTAAAAAAAACTGCGATTACCATGAATGTTATATTTGAAAACGATTAGCACAAGGTATACACTGAAAGAACTTGATTTCTGCTAAAATCTCCATTAGAAGACAACGATGGGTGTGACATTAGAAGTTATGACTTTCAGGTTAAATTCTGTTAAATTTTCCGTAGAAAGTCCACAAGTACTTACTGTTCGCAAAAAACTATTTTTTCTTAATAAAAACACTTTTTAGAAAAAAAAAACGAATGTGACACCATTTTACGACGGGTGTGACCTAGTAAATTAAACTCCAATAGTATGAAGAAATTAAAGTTGTTATAGAGTTCAATTATATAACAAACATTAAGGTAAACATATAAGAAATTTAACCCATATGGACATTTCCAGGATGGCGAACGTGACATTCATACGCCTTTAATTGAAAAATTAATAACGAAATCTTTGAATTTGTTAAGTTTGTTTATATTTTCCGATAGCATTTTAGTGACACTTCGCTTAGTGCCAAATTCAG
Source organism: Muscina levida (assembly GCA_964034835.1). Classification (NCBI taxonomy): domain Eukaryota; kingdom Metazoa; phylum Arthropoda; class Insecta; order Diptera; family Muscidae; genus Muscina; species Muscina levida. Next base: position 9,971,127 of record OZ035881.1, on the reverse strand, counting down.
CTTTTGTAAATTTGTTGTTTCCAAAATATTTGGAAAAACAGGCGATGGCGAACGCGACAAAAAATATAAGTTTTTTTTGAAATGCATGTAGATCAATACTAAGTTCAGTTATTTTGAACTACAATTTATTAAACTACAATAGAGGGATGTGGTTTTCTATTAATGGTTGTCATGTTGTAATGTGGACAGCGATTTTTTTATAGAATTTTTTTTCATGATTTAGCACGCGACATTAATCACGTAATATTTTTTCTATGACTGTATCGGTATACATATATGGGCAATTCCGTGATTTTTTTTATATATTAGGGAATTTTATTAAGTTTATAAGCCACAAATTGTTCATCAAGAATGTTGCACTAGAACGTCAGTAAAATATAATCAAAATTTTGCTGCTAATTGAGTACTATTATTGAATTTATTTACTATTGTAACAAATATTTTATGATAAGAGTGCACTTGCATCATCACTAAAAATTTCATTAAAAACTCAAAGAGGAGACCAGATAATTAATGCAATTTGTTAGTCCATTTAATCCTTAAAACTAAGATAAGCTTAGAACATTTAAATTTTATAAAATTTGAGTATTTGTCTTTACCAAGACAAGTCAGAACAAAATTGTTATTAACTTTTTATTTCTCGATCACGATAGACCTTTTTGTGGAATTGCCCATATGTCAACACAAAATTAGGTTAAATTAATTCAAGGGTAAAAAACAAAATGATGCACATATACGTTACATTAAATGCGTTGCATAACGTTACCTATGCACCACCCTATACATGGAAAACTTTTTCTGTCCACAAAAAATTTCCAAGAGGGTAAATCTTTGTATATACATTTGTGGGTTCATTGGACCCAATCAATTGTGATATCATCTTCTTGATTTAACCAATAAAATTCTAAAGATTCAAATAAAACTATTAAAAAACAGAATTGAAGTTTATCATTTAGAAAAAAATGAGAGCCAAACAACATAGATTTATTCTTGAAATAATTTAAAGATTTTACTTACGAATATAAACAAAAAATTAAAAGTTTTACTATTTTATGGCGAATAGTAAAACCCATCAGCAAGACATTACAAAAAAAATTGCATTTCCTCAATCCAGACCAAAGTTACAAGAATTTAAAAAAAAAATTCCAAAATTTGTATACGGCCAAATCTCAATGTTTTTTTTTTTTTAAAAAAAGTACTAATTCTTTTTCTGCGCACTTTAAGATACATGTATGCAAAATTTCATCAAATTCGGAATGACTAACATATAAGAAAACGTCAAAGTAAGTAAAAACATATAAGGAACGAAAACAGAACACTCTGTTTTCAAAGTTCAAAGTTTTGAAAAGGTGATAAATATAAAAATTGAAATTGTTTCCATTTGTACATAATTGTCAGCCTCTGAACGATTTTTATTAAAAATAAGTAAATAAAATTTTTCCTATTTAGGTCCGTTTTATTTGGAATTCCTCTTATTCAAAATTTGTTGAACAAAATTTTTTTTTTAATTTTAAAATTTTGCTTACCTCTGGAAATTGTATAAGTCTGTATCTCACAAACCATCAGAGGAATGAAGATGATATTTGGTATTTATGTGGTTTCTACAGTTAGATTTACAGCCAGTGCGGAAGTGGAAGGTGACACGCCCGCTTGGTTTGTTATTGGATAAAGGGGCGTTGCACCGCCCTTAAAACTTAAAAATTAATAATGCTATATCTCATGAACTATCAGAAGTATGAAGATGAGATTTGGTTTACATGTTTTTTTTTGCAGTATGAAAGACAAAGACAAAAATCGCTCTGACAGATTTTATAATAGAGCGATTGTTACGAAAATTTTACAAAGTGGCACTGATGACCTGTTAATAGTTCTGGGCTATACTTGGTAGTAATTGGAAAACTTGACAACTTGACGGCTGACGGTTTTCAAAAAAAAAAACCGATTTGTCGGTTTCGGTTTTGTATACTCTAATTGAGGTTGTTGGTAACAGGATTTGGATACGAATAACCCGAATGACAGCGCATCGCGTTCAAAGTTGGGGGTAAAGGGAAAAAAATCCACATCAAGTCTCATAACAGCCTTTGAGTCGCCTTTAGAGTTGTAAAATATGTAACCGACCCCCAGTCATTTTTCCCTCCTAAAATTTTTTCCAAACACATCTTCAACCCCTAAGGGGGTCTTTCACACAAAAATCAATTTTTAATAAAATTTGCTGCCACCGCTCTAACTTGCCTAAAGCAGCCCCCAGAGGAGTCAAATGTATGACCGAACCCCAAAATGTTTGCAACCCCAACAGTTTATTAGAACATATCTACTCTCAATCTTCTTTGTCCCCATAAAATTTTTTTATTTTTTATATTTTTTTTTTTAAGAAATCAGCTCCTGCCGCACACTTTGAGCCTCCTAGAGGGGTAAAACGTATGACCAACCCCCGGAAATTTTTCCCTCCTAACATTTTCCCCAAACACACCTACCAATATCTGCGCCCCTAAGGGGGGCTCCCATACAATTAAATTACATTTTTTTAAATTTTTCCACCGCTCTAACTGCCCTAAACGTGCTCATAAAGGAATCAAATATATGACGAACCCCTTATATTTTTGCCACCTCAAAAGTTTTCCAGAACATATCTATCCTCCATCTCCAACCCTTAAAGAGGTCCCCATAAAATGTTTTGGTATTTTAATATAATTTTTTATGAAATTAGTTCCTGCTGCTCCGATGATACCTCCTAGAGGGGTAAATTGTATGACCGACTGTCACTAGTAGTGGAACATAACAAATATCGAAATTAATAAATTTAAAAATAAAGCAAATGCATTTTTTCTAAATAAAGAAGTACCAAACACTCAAAAACAAGTGTTTTTTCTATATTTGAACTTTGACCTCATTTTGGCACAGGTTAGCATAATCTGATCGAATTCATAATTTGCCACAAGAATTTTGACATCAAATGTCAAATATGATCAACCACAGCAATACAAAAAAAAAATTACGCCATGCCTAATATCTACTAATAATATGCATACAACAAATATCTTTTCATAATAACTAGTTTCCTTAGAGACATTTATTCGGATAAGTATTTATTTATGGGACCGGCCGTGGCATAGTGGTTGGAACACGCGACTACCATGCGGGAGATCACAGATTCAACTCCTGGCTCCAGTCATCTTAAAAAAAATAAAAAAAACATTTTCTTTCATTGTCAGCTGCCCTCGAATGTTGTCGAGAGCAACTTCGCAGTATAAGTGTCGAGTCAATCGGCATGTCTAGTAAGAGCTTCTCAAACAGTGACGTTCGCATTCGTTGATAAACAAGTAGGTGCCATTAGTTGTGAATCTAAAAATAGAAAGCGTGTTAATTCACACAACGCGAGAAGCTATCCCATACCTCATTCATGGGGTGTAAAGGGAAATTAAGTTTTTTTTTTCATTTATGAATGTTAAATTCTAAATATAAATCCCAAATGTAATTAAAGAGGTAATTATGTTTTCCTTAATTTATTAAAATTATAATTTTTTTACTATTTACGTATATAGTACATACATTTTGTACCTTACATTTTTTTATGTTTTTTTTTATATATACGTTTTATTATATGTTACAGTCGCACATGATTAATTTAAACTCTCGATTTAATTAACCTTTTCAATTAAATACTTTTAAACACAATTTGACACATACGTTTGTAAATTATGTATTCTGATGTTTTTTGTTTATTTGCAATTACTATTAAATTGTTATACACTTCACTTGTTTATATTATAATAATTAGTTTTTTTTTGATAGGATTTTAAAATAATTTTTATTTATAACGTAATAATACTTTTTTCCTTGTTTTTTATTTTTTAATTGTAATATTTTTATCATAATTTTTCTTAATTTTTTTTTTCATTTTCATTCGCTTGATGTTTTTTTTCTTAATTTTTTTTTAATATTCACTCGCTTGTATTTGAAAATGTTTAAGCCTTAATTGCATAACGAAAGTATTGTGTGAACGAACATCTACCGACGACCATCACGTTCTCTGACCGACTGTGCCAAAGTGTCTGTAAATGATACGAAAAGAGGCGATTCCCGTGCACAGAGATACGGACAACAAGACACAGAGCCACACAATCGGATGTACAATTGTACGAATGAATCCATCCAGATACTGATGATGCCACAACTACCACTACTACTACAAGTATGGTTTCCCCAAAGCCATCATCGATCGATGATGGCACAGCCTAAGATACAAGCCCACACATACACACACACACACAAGAATCACTACAAAGGTGCACAGAAGCGGAAAGACCTCAAGTTGCTCATATTCACTTACAGCTACAAGGAAAATTCACAAATTGATCATATGAATGATGGGGGGAAGGACGGATGAACGATGGCGATGACGATGGCGTAGACGACGACGAGCATCTTATAAAATCTCTGGTTCGGGGTTATAAATCAATAGAATTTCGATGAGCTACATAGCACAGAAATGTTTAACAACAATTTATCGGTTATTTTTATTGACGAAGTTTTACGACACGAACAACGTTCGCATTGGTCGTCAAATTGATCGATCTATTTGTGGCAACGAACAAATTTGTTTATTTAAGTTGTTGAGTAGAAAAACAATTATTAGAAATTTTATTAATATTTGGAAAATAAAGGCGCCAAATGTTTGTTAAAGTTAATGAAAGGAACTACTCGGTTTGAATTTAATCAAGATTGTTTTTTTATGGATCTAAATTAAATGCACAAAATGCGCAAAATTTTATAAAAAAAAATTGTATGTGTGCTATGATGACTCTATAGAAATTAACCCTTTAAGATGGGTGATGTCTATTGAAAAAATAATTAAAAATTAAAAACAAATCATGGAATTATAATCGTTTAAAATGATTATAATAAAATTATAATAAATTAAAAGAAATCTGTTTTTTATAGGTACTTACTTAAAACTTAATTTCCCTTTACACCGCATGAATGAGGTATGGGAAAGCTTCTCGCGTTGCTGTGAATTAACACGCTTTCTATTTTTAGATTCACAACTAACGGCACCTACTTGTTTATCGACGAATGCGAACGTCACTGTTTGAGAAGCTTTTACTAGGCATGCCTATTGACTCGACACTGATACTGCGAAGTTGCTGTCGACAACATTCGAGGGGAGCCGACAATGAAAGAAAATGTTTTTTTTGTTTGTTTTAAGATGACTGGAGCCAGGAGTTGAACCTGTGATCTCCCGCATGGTAGTCGCGTGTTCTAACCATCATGCCACGGCCGGTCCCGGTTGATGTACAAAATAATAGAATTTTTGGTACAATAAATGCACTTTGCACAATAAATGTACTTACTAGTGCAATAAAAGTACTTTGCGGTACAATTAAAGTACTATGCGGTACAATAAATGTCCTATTGCACCACAAAGTACTTTTATTGTACCAAAACACACTATTATTAGACCAGAAAGTACTTTAAAAAAGTACTGTTATTGTACTTACAAGTACTTTTTATGGACAGAAAATTACTTGTTTTGTAACCAAAAGTACATTCATCGTACCAAAAAGTACATTTAATGTTCTGTAAAGTACTTCTGTGTACCAAAAAGAATACTCGTTTCTACCAAAAAGTACTTTTTTTGTACTACAAACAACTTTTGTCGTACTATATAATATTTTTAGTACCACAAAGTACTTTTATTGCACCAAAAAGTTATTTTTTAAAAAGTTATTTAAATGTACTAAGAAATACTTTTGTTATAACGCAAAGTACTTTTATTGTACCTTAAAGTACTTTTGCTGTACCAAAAAGTACTTTTGATATACCACCATGTACTTTAATAGTAGCAAAAAGTGATTTCGAAATGTACTTTTATAGTACAAAAAAGTAATTTAATTTAACCACAAAGTAACCTTATGATACCAAGAAGTATTGTTATTTTACTCAAAAGTACTTTCGTTTTACATCAAAGTATGTTACTTTCATTGTTTTAAGTACCATTTATTGAACAAAAAAGTATACATATTTGATATGCTGTCAAATAATTTTATAGTAAGTACGTTTTGTGTAACAAAAATACTTTTAATGTAGCACAAATTACTTTTCTTGTATCAAAAAATACTTTTACTGTACCAGAAAGTACCTTCAAAAGGTACTGTTATTGTAATAATAATTACTTTTTATGTACCGAAAATTACCTTTTTCAAAGTACTTTTATTGTACCAAATACTCGTTTCTTCCAAAAAGTACTTTTTTGTACTGCAAATTACCTTTGTTGTACAAAATAATTTTTTTTATATACCACAAAGTACTTTTTTTGTACCAATAAAATATACTCCTTTCTACCAAAAAGTACTTTTTTGTACTGTAAACTATTTTTGTTGTACTAAACATTATTTTTTATGTACCACCATGTATTGTCCTAAAAAGTACTTTAAATGTACTAAAAAGTACCTTTATCATAAAATTAAAGTACTTTTATTGTACCGCAAAGTACTTTCCTTGTTTATTAAAGTACTTTTATTGTACCAAAAAGTAATATTTATTGTACAAAAAGTAAATTTTATGTACTGTAAAATAATTTTATAATAAGTACGTTTGTTGTACCAAAAAGATATTTTATTGAACCGCAAAGTACTTTCGTTGTACCCTAAAATACTTTTATTGTTCAAAAAAGTACAATTTATTGTACCAAAATGTACTTCAATTGTACAAAAAGCACAATTTATTGTACCAAGAGTACTTTTGAAGTACCATAAAGTACAAACAATAACAAAAATACTTATTGATTAAATAAATGTACTTTGTACAGTAAACTATTTGTACCTCAAAGTACTTATATTGTACGAAAAGTACTTTTTTGTACCAACAAGTACTATTGATGTACCAAAAAGTGCAATTTATTGTACTAAAAAGTACATTTATCATACCAAAACCAAAAAGTACTATTAATGTACCACAAAGTACATTTATTGTACCAAAAATTTATTTTATTGTACCAAAAAAGTACTAATTTTTGAAGCAACAAGTTCTATTGATGTACCTAAAAGTATAATTTATTGTACCAAAAAATACTTTTATTGTACTTCAAAGTACTTTGTTGTAAAAAAAAGTAAAATTTATTGTACTGAACAAGTATTTTCTATGTACCAGAAGTTACTTTAAATATACCAAAAATTGACTTTAGAATTTATCTCAAGCTCAAGACCAAGAGTTTTGAAAGAAGTTAGCAGAATGATATTCTCATAATGCCAGGCAGTATGTACAGCTGTTTCGGATTCAGCCACGAATCCTCATCAGCAGACTTTGGTATAATGATTGCAAAATGTTTATCAAGTCTTATGCACCAGAATTAACAACAAAATGAGAATTATTTCTTGAGTGCATAGAATCGAAAAACTTCACAACCATTCACTATGAGAAACCATTTGCTTAACTTCTTTTTTGTTTTGATTGTTTATGTTGAAAAAGCCGTCGGCTTTCAAACAACATGTTTTGTTGTTGGTTTCACAACCAACTGATTTGCCATAAGCATTATTTCAGCTTTGCGGCCCGTCGTGATGACGTACATCATCATCGTTGTGTTTGTGTTTATTCGGTCTGTTTGTATGAACATTGACTTTATAATTTATCTCAAGCTCAAGACCAAGGGTTTTGAAAGAAGTTAGCAAAGTTGTTAATTCTGGTGCATAAGACTTGATAAACATTTTGCAATCATTATACCAAAGTCTGCTGATGAGGATTCGTGGCTGAATCCGAAACAGCTGTACAGACTGCCTGGCATTATGAGAATATCATTCTGCTAACTTCTTTCAAAACCCTTGGTCTTGAGCTTGAGATAAATTCTAAAGTCAAAGTTCATACAAACAGACCGAATAAACACAAACACAACGATATACCAAAAATTATTTAAATTGTATTATAGTAATAAGTGCTGTTATTGGAACTTAAAGTACAACCATTGTACCAAAAAGTATTTTTCTTGAACCAAAAAGTACAATTTATTGTACCAAAATGTACTTATATTGTATAGTAGAGCACTTCTGTTATACCAAAAAGTACTTTATTTTACAAAAAAAGTACATTATTGTATAAAAAAGTGCTTTTACTGTACCAATAAGTACTTTTAATATACAAAAATGTACTTTAATTATACCAAAAAGTACCTTTTTTGTACTTCAAAGAACTTTTGTTATAGCTAAAAGTACAATTTATTGTACTTAACAAGTACTTGCAAAGTACCAGAAGTTACTTTTATTGTACCAAAAACTATATTAATTGTACTAATATGTGCAGTTTTTGGATCTCAAAGTACACCTATTGTACCAAAAAGTACATTTATTGAACCAAAAAGTACAATTTATTGTACCCAAATTTGCTTTTTTTTGTATAGCAGAGCGCTTCTGTTGTGCCAAAACCGTACATAATACAAAATTTTTTTGTACCAAAAAGTACTTTATTTTAGAAAAAAATTTACATTATTGTATAAAAAAGTACTTTTACTGTACCAATAAGTACTTTTAACATACAAAAATGTGCTTTTATTATACCAAAAAGTACCTTTGTTGTATTTCAAAGAACTTTTGTCGTAGCAAAAAGTACAATTTATTGTAATTAACAAGTAGTTGCAATGTACCAGAAGTTACTTTTATTGTACCAAAAATTATTTTAATTGAACTAATAAGTGCTGTTATTGGACCTTAAAGTACAACTATTGTACCAAAAAGTACTTTTCTTGAACACAAAGTACAATTTATTGTACTTAAATTTGCTTTTTTGTATACCAGAGCACTTCTGTTGTACCAAAAATTTCTAAAAAGTAAAATGTTTTGTACCAAAATGTACTATACTGTACCAAAAAGTACTTTATTTCACAATAAAGTACATTATTGTACAAAAAGAAGCAATTTTACTGTACCAATAAGTACTTTTACTGTTCACAAATGCACTTTAATTGTACTAATAAATACTTCTTTGTACTGCGAAATACTTTTATTGTACAAAAAAAAACGTTTATTGTGCAATAAAGTACTTTTGCTGTACTAAGAAAGTACTTTAAGTGTACCAAAAAGTAAATTTATTGTACTACTAAAGTACAATATGTTTAACCAAAATTACTTAAATTGAACAAAACAGTACAATTTCTTGAACCAATAGTAGGTTTATTTATTGCACCAAAAAGTAAAATTTATTGTATATTATTATTTTACTAAAAAGTACTTTTATTGTACTTTTTATTAATTCTGTCAAAAATTATATTTATGTGCCAAATAGTGCTTTTATTGTATCAAAGATTTCTGTTGTTGTATAAAACTGCAAGAACTTAATTATTCATTTCTATCATCTATGTTTTAGTTATTGTTTTATACCCTCACCCTACGGGTAGAAGGGTATATATATTATTTAATACGACCTAAACGTGTAACAAGGAAGGAGTCACTTTAGATCCTAGGTTTCTTTCAGTCTTTCTTTCAGTCTGTCTGTCTGTCAGGCTGGTGTGCACGATGACTCGAAAAACGCAACCAAATAATTTAAAACTTGGCACAAGTCAATATTCCCCGAAACTAGTTATGGTATTGCACATGGGCTACATGGCCACGCCCCTTCTGGTATCTCCCATACAAATATATAATTACGCCCACATTAGGAATCGAGTAGTAATATCGTGCCCAAATTATGTATTTAGTAAAGCTATAGCAGAATAAAGTTTTGGATAAAAAACTGTAAGTCTAGCCACGCCCCTTCTGGTACTTCCCATACAACTACCACTTTAGAAATCGAGTAATAATAATACAATACACCCAATGCGTTGCGCTCAAATTCTGTATTTAGTAAAGCTATAGCAGGATAAAATTTTGGAGATGAAACGTGGAAGTCTATCTACGCCCCTTCTGGTATCTCCGATATAAATGTAGCACTCCGCCCACTTTTGAAATCTAGTAATAATATCAATATAACAAACGCGATAGTGCCCAAAATCTGCGTTTAGTAAAGCTACAGCAGGATAGACTTTTGGAGAAAAAATTGAAAGTCTAACAACATCCCTTTTGGTACCTCTCATACAAATGTACCATCCCACCCACTTTTGAAGTTAAGTAATAATATCAATATAACCAACGCGATAGTGCCCAAATTCTGTATTTAGTAAAGCTATAGCAGGATAATGTTTAAGAGAAAAAAAAACTGGATGTCTAGCCACGCCCAATCTAATACCTCCTATACAAATGTACCACTCCACACACTTTAAAAATCGAATAGTAACATCAATACAGGAGATACGATCGTTCCCAAATTCTGTATTTAGTAAAGCTACAGCAGGATAAAGTTTTGCAGAAAAAATTGGAAGTCTAGTCACGCACCTTCTGGTACCTCCCATACAAATGTACCACTCAGACAACTTTACAAATCGAGTAATAATATCAATGTACTAAAAATTTTATGTTTTACTGAAGGTGAGGGTATGTGTAAGTGTTTTTTGGTGTTTTCTAATTTTTAATAAAAACAGAACAACCTTAGCAAACTTGCTGATATCGAATATTTGAAAAATCTCTCCCTTGTAACTCCGTTCCCCAACTGTTTGGAAGAAAAACTAAATGAAGAGAAATCATTTTTCGGCTAATTCAAAGTATATAAAAAGCTGTCCGCATATCTTGACCAAAATTTTGAATTGGCTTCCTGTAAAATTATGAAAATTTAACTTATTAACTTTTGCCCTAATAGAAAAGATTTAGAATTGAATTTTTATAATTATTTTTTTTTAATTTTTTTTTTATAAATTTGAACGTTAACGGTCATATTTAAAAATAAATTCGGCTGATGTCCACTTCGCATGTTCATGTTCGACATTTATGGTAAATATATGTATGTATACAGCTGATGATGTACCAATTGTGGCACCAATTTTTCACAAAGGGTTCTAATGATGAACTCGCGACGGAGTTCTCGAAACACGTCAACCTTGTCCTTGATTCTGAATTGGCTGTTAACTCAAAAAATAAAAACATTATAATTGCGATAGCCAATTTGGTGTATTGTGTTTTAATAACTTAACAAATTGATATAAAAATAAATTTAATTATTTTGCAACTTAAAATTAAAAAATTAAGCAACAATTTTAATTTTTTTACTTTATAATTGTGTATTGTTTATAATTTTTAATACATCAACGAGTTTCCAATTTTTTTCATATCGCCCTCAAATTGTATCTAACTCAACTATATGGATCACTTGACCCCATATTACATGTCCTCATAAAACTGTCCTTATAAAGTCAACATAACTTCCGCTTTCTACTCATACTAACACATACATACTATGTATGTCCGTCCGTCCGTCAGTCCATTTACAATACATTACACAGCTGATGGCAAATTGTATTTCCTACATAAAATTCGGTTAGATTTTGTTACCGTTTCTTCATTTCATACAATTCCGTATAGTGAGTGAGTGCAGGCAGGCAGCAGTGCTGCTGCTGGCACATACCACAAATGACTCAGATTTCTGCTCTACTCCGTTGGCTCTTGTAATTATTCCACATTATTTTCATGACATTTCATTGCGTGATATGTTGAACGGATGGATGGATGGATGGCTGCGATGGGATGAGATGGGTTGGGATGCGTTGCGTTGGACTACATCTTGGCTAGCCAGTAAATATTTCACCAAGTAATTTTTCGTTTTCGTTTTAGTTTTATTTAGTTTTTTTTTTTGTCAACAAGATATAATTTAATTGTATTAATTGATCTTTATAACCTTTTTCTTGATGGCTGCAGCATAAGACGTAAATGTGGATGAAATGAAAACAAAATATTTATTGAATGTTTGATCGACATTAACCCATTGAGTGACGAGGTCGAGGGCAGGTCGTTGTAGGTGTTGTAAGCTATGGCGGCATGAAATTATGATGATTTTGTCTATTAGATTTAGATATTGACATAAATATGAATAATGAATGATTTCACTTTAAAAGTCAATAGGCGGATGAATATAGCTATGGATGAAATAATGCAGCAACAAAAATCGGCATAGATTTTATTACATATTTACAAAAAAACAGTAACTCATTTGTGAATATGTGTTAAACAATGAGTTTGAAATTCGCTGGGATAAACCAGTAAGAAAGTTTCAGTCGGGCAACCCGACTTAAATATACCCTCACCCTCAGTAAAACAAAAAAAAATCTTTTATATTGATATTATTACTAGATTTTTAAAGTGTCTCCGCCACATTTGTAAGCGAGGTACCAGAAGGGACGTGTCTAGACTTTCAGATTTTTTCTCCAAAACTCTATCCTGCTGTAGTTTTACTAAATAAAGAATTTGGGTACGATCCCGTTGGTTGTATTGATATAACTACTACCACTCGCGGAGTGGTAAATTTGCATGGGAGGGAGGGTGTATTGATACATTTGTATGGGAGGTACCAGAAGGGACGTGTCTAGACTAGCAGATTTTTTTTTTGCTTTATCTTTACTAAATACAGAATTTGGGCACGATCGCGTTGGGTCTATTAATAATATTAATCGATTTCTAAAGTGGGCGGTACCAGATGGGTATTGGAGGTACCAGATGGGGCGTGGCTAGACTTCCAGTTTTTTTTCTCCAAAACTTTATGTTTTTACAGCTTTACTAAATACAGAATTTGGGCACGATCGCGTTGGGTGTATTGATATTATTACTCGTTTTTTAAGGTTAGCGGAATGATGTATTTGTATGGGAGGTACCAGAAGGGGCGTGGACATGTAGCCCATTTGCAATACCGTAAGTAGTTTTGGGAAAATATTAACTCATGCAAAATTTAAAAACATTTGGTTGCTTCTTTCGAAAGTTATCGTGCGTACCAGCCGGACAGCGAGACAAACAGACGGACAGGTGGCTCGGACGTTTTAAAAAGTCTTGAATCAAATTTGGTTCAATGAAACCTAGGCTCTAAAGTAACCCTTTCTGTGTGTTACACTTTTGGGTCGTATCAAATGATATATACCCTCCTACCCGTATAAAAAATGATATTGCTATGCTACAGTATCATTTTGGATTGACGCACAGTGATGCGAAACCTCTTTTTAGGAAATAATAATGATATCTTGATGAAAATTTATATGCTGATATTTTTCTTCAAATGTGTGTAACTAATTTCAAATTGAAATTTACCAGTGGCATTAGAATTCCTAGTTGGGTTCTTGGATTGTAAAAAGGGCGAAACAGCCACGCCCCTTCAAGTACCTCCCATACAAAATGACAAATTATATTTTGCATGAATTCATTAACAATATGTAGCTAAATGTATTTAACTTAAACTCTAAAATCTCAAAAAAAGAATAGTATATCCCGACTTCTTATGTGTCCTTTTCGTCCTTATATCAAGAAAAGTCAGATAAGGACATTAAAATGGAATTTTACCCAGATTCCACTGTTCTACAAAAATGATTTTTGGAAAATTTTAGTTGGCGTGCTCTAAGACCACAAATTTATATCTCTTACTTTTACATATTATTTGGTTTCGTTTCAAAACACTGTTTGAACAGCGACTTCAAATAGTCAGGGTATCTATGTTTCTGATTGTTTTAGTGCATTTTTGATATCAGAACTCTTCAATGAAATTTAACGAGGATGTTTTTTGTAGAAAATGTTAACTTTCTAGTTCGATTCCTCACGTGTCTTTTTCGTCCTTATTTCGAGAATAGTCAGAAAAGTTCCTTAAAATGTAACTTTACAAGATTTCAACGTTCTACAAAAATTTTGTTCAGAAAATTCTACTTGTCGTGCTAAAAGACCAAAAATCGATATCTATTACTTTTACTTATTATTTGGTTTCGTTTCAAAACATTGTGTGAACACTGACCTGAAAAAGTCAGGGTATCTACGTTTCTGATTGATATAAAGCATTTTCGATATCTGAGCTCTTTAAAGAAGTTTAACGAGGATGTTGTTTGTGGAACATTTAAAATCTCTATCCCGACTACTTACGTGTCCTTTTCGTCCTTATTTCAAAAAATGTCAGATTAGGACTTTAAAATGGAACTTTACAAACATTCCACTGTTCTTACATAAATAATTACTGTATTGTTGGATAAGGTATTGATCAAAGTTTTTTACTCTCTCCCAATTTTTAATGTTTCATCAAAATATTTTGAAAGTAGTTTACACTACTAACATGTTCTGTTGGTGTTTATTGATGAAATTCTGACAAATGTGATCAGCTTTTGATGTGATTTTATTTGTAATTTACCAAATGGGCTTTCAAGGTCCTTAAATTACAATTAATTGTACACAAAAAGTACTTTTATTGTAAAAGATAGTAAAAATATTAAAATATAAAAATATAAAAATATAAAAAATATAAAAATAAAAAAATATAAAAATATAAAAATATAAAAATATAAAAATATAAAAATATAAAAATATAAAAATATAAAAATTCAAAAATATAAAAATAAAAAAATATAAAAATATAAAAATATAAAAATATAAAAATATAAAAATATAAAAATATAAAAATATAAAAATATAAAAATATAAAAATATAAAAATATAAAAATATAAAAATATAAAAATATAAAAATATAAAAATATAAAAATATAAAAAAATATAAAAATATAACAATATAAAAATATAAAATAATAAAAATAAAAAAATATAAAAATATAAAAATATAAAAATATAAAAATATTAAAATATTAAAATATAAAAATATAAAAATATAAAAATATAAAAATATAAAAATATAAAAATGGACCCCAGCTCGCGCGGTATCTGGGGGGGAAAGAGGCGTGGGTAAAAATATAAAAATATAAAAATATAAAAATATAAAAATATAAAAATATAAAAATATAAAAATATAAAAATATAAAAATATAAAAATATAAAAATATAAAAATATAAAAATATAAAAATATAAAAATATAAATAGATGAAAATATAAAAATATAAAAATATAAAAATATAAAAATATAAAAATATAAAAATATAAAAATATAAAAATATAAAAATATAAAAATATAAAAATAGAAAAATATAAAAATATAAAAATATAAAAATATAAAAATATAAAAATATAAAAATATAAATATATAAAAATATAAAAATATAAAAATATAAAAATATAAAAATATAAAAATATAAAAATATAAAAATATAAAAATAGAAAAATAGAAAAATATAAAAATATAAAAATATAAAAATATAAAAATATAAAAATATAAAAATATAAAAATATAAAAATATAAAAATAGAAAAATAGAAAAATAGAAAAATAGAAAAATAGAAAAATATAAAAATATAAAAATATAAAAATATAAAAATATAAAAATATAAAAATATAAAAATATAAAAATATAAAAATATAAAAATATAAAAATATAAAAATATAAAAATATAAAAATATAAAAATATAAAAATATAAAAATATAAAAATATAAAAATATAAAAATATAAAAATATAAAAATATAAAAATATAAAAATATAAAAATATAAAAATATAAAAATATAAAAATATAAAAATATAAAAATATAAAAATATAAAAATATAAAAATATAAAAATATAAAAATATAAAAATATAAAAATATAAAAATATTAAAATATAAAAATATAAAAATATAAAAATATAAAAATATAAAAATATAAAAATATACAAATATAAAAATATAAAAATATAAAAATATAAAAATATAAAAATATAAAAATATAAAAATTTAAAAATTTAAAAATATAAAAATATAAAAATATAAAAATATAAAAATATACAAATATACAAATATAAAACTATAAAAATATAAAAATATAAAAATATAAAAATATAAAAATATAAAAATATAAAAATATAAAAATATAAAAATATAAGAATATAAAAATATAAGAATATAAGAATATAAAAATATAAAAATATAGAAATGGCTATTGTTGTTTGTATGGAATTTTGTGATGTGAACAATTTTTTTTAAATTAAAAATAGGCAAAGAAAAGTACATTTATTAGCGATTTCTTAAATTTCAGTAAAAAACGGACCTTCTTACTCATTCCCGTATTAATAAATCTCAATAAAACAGAAACTATTGGTTGAATCGCCTTCCTTTGGAATTCTCACTTATCGCAGTGATTAAGCAATTTAATGCAGAATTTATTTGGTTTTTTTTTATAAAAAATAGGCTTTACAAGTCCAAAACATTATATAAATTGTAAAATTAGTATTAAATGCTGACTACAAATATTTGATTTTTAAATTTTATTTTTTTCATGTAAAAAAAATGTAATCCAAAGAATAATTCTTAAATCAAAGATAAATTCGTCCTAAGGATGAAAAAAATGACACAGAAAAAAATAATTGCCATTCAGGAAAAATAAGCTTTCAAGATATATCAAATTAAAGTATTAAAGTATTAAAGAGAAAAAAATATTATTATTATTTTACAAAAAAAAAAAATTCTTAAAATTCCTAAAAAATAATATAAAGTTAAAAAGTTTTTAAATGTTTCAGCCATTTTAATATTTTTTTGGGGTTCATGTACATAAAAATGTTTGATCCAAATAATAATACTTAAAGCAAAAAATAGTCTTTTTTCATAAAAAATAAAAAAATAATTGCCTTTGGCAAGTTCATAAAAAATCATAGTAAAAGGTCAAATATGAACATCAGCTTAGTACTTAAACAAAACTGTGCATGGACAGACAACAAATACTTTTATAGCAAACGCCTTAAGAGAGGGGCTAGGGAGAGGGGGGAGAGCCATGCTGGAAATATTTCATAGCCCATAATTTCACTGACTTCATTTGAAATACTTCCTAAGAAGACAGTCGGATTGAACTGTGTCTCTAATTCTCTTTCTCTTCCTTTCTCTCTCTCTCTATTTGGCAGGACAACCACATAAGAGTAAAAATCTTATTGAGGCATAACACAATTCAAGTATATAAGAAAAATATTTTAAATGTTGAAGCGTTATGTGGTATTTAGCATATTTTCGGCCATTTTGAATTTATTTGAAGTTCATCTGCATAATTTGGAAATCATTTTGAAAAAAAAAAACAAAAATAAGTTGTTTTATGTAAAAAAATAGCTGTCAAAATATATTATCGTGCATTAAAAAATTGTCATTACCAAAAAAAAAAAATTTAGAAACATAATATAAAGTACCAAAAAAAGTTTTAATGTCGACTACAACAATATAGGAATTATGTATTGTGTTTTATAAAATTGTCGGCCATTTTGAATTTTTTTTCTAGCTCATATAGGTAATATTTCTTTATCCAAAATAAATTGTATTTATCAGTACAATTAATAATTGTCATTAGCAAATTTAGAGAAAAAAGATTTTTACAACAAAAAAAAATAGTTATGCGCTGACATTGTTAAAGGTCAAATAAAAACATTAGCAGGGGCATGGGCAGGGATCCTTCCGGATGATTTTTTTTATGAGCATCTCTAATACTTTTTAAGAAGGCATCAATCCTTCTCCATCTCTCCCCTTCTATCCCTGTCTCTGTCAGGACAACCACAAAGGAGAAAAGATCTGATTGTGGCATAAACCAATTTAAGTATTTAAGAAAAATCATTAAAATGTCGACTGCTTTCCTTGTATACATTCGCACCTTATTGTGTCCGCTTGGCATTGTGGTTTATAAGGTTTTGTACAATTGGAAAGCCATTATTGCCACTAAGTCAGTCACTCACTCAGTCAGTCAGTCAGTCAGTCAGTTAGTTGGTTGGGTAGAGGAGGTACTCACTCGTGCACTGTTGCTAAGCCATTTTTACAATTTTTATGATCGCTCACCTCACTTGGAGTTCTTTGGTCGTCATTATTCCGGTGCTGGTGGTGGTGGTAACATGTGGTGGTCATAAAATTAAAAAACTTTTCAGTTTAAACGCACAACAAAAAAAAAACATACACACAACAGACAATAAAATTAAACAAAACTCAAGACGAAGAACACGAGAACAGCACTAATTTCAATTCTTCTTCCTGGCAACGGGTAACAGAAATTGGCGCTAAAACAGCTGTTTGCTGTCTTGAACTTGAACATGTAATGGTCATCATGATGATGCAGAGAACATGATCATGTCGTTGGTGCTGCTGATGATGATCGTGATTATCATCTACAACGGGTCAGTGATGTAGCAGCAGCACACATATGATATCAGCTGGTATATGCTCTCTTCCTCTCTTCTCCTTGGGGATGGCGCTTTTTTGCAATATCGTAAAAAGATAATAGGCTCAAACAATAAGTCCAACTGAATCGGATAGAGAAGGTTTTGTCGTTTTCGTTTTCTTTTTCTCGTTTAAAAAGCTATAAAGGTTTTAGTGGCGGCACAGTGTTGCGAAGGCGAGTAATTATGGGGGGGAAAAAGGATGTAAACAAAATATGATGGCTGGCTTGCAAAAAGTGATTGTTGCAAAGGGATCGAAATAGTTACAGTTTTTAGAGAAATGAGGGCTAGGTGTAATTTCATGCCAAGTTGGAATTTAATTTGAAATGTTTTAGTTCATAACAAATTATAAATTCCATACAAATATTTTTATTTTTCTACATGTGTTATGACTTTTTAAATTGTTAGTTTTTATAGAAGTCCAATTGAATCGTTAGCTGCGTCGAGCAGCCTCGGCGTTGTGGGTGAAGGCGTAACAAAATGCTAGAGCAGCTAATGGGAATTTATAGCCTTGACGTCATTCTGCAGAGCACAACAGGCGTACTGTCCTCATATAAAGAAAAGAGTCAAAGATAAACTATTGGTCGGAAAATGATAAGATATAAGATATTTCCCAGTTTACGAACACTGTATTTCTTTGTTCGAAGATTATATTTTTCGTATACTTTACAAAACGGAGACAAAATCATTAAAATGAAATGAAACTAAATTTGATGACTGGACACGAACATAAACGTAATGGCTATCGTCTTTTGGTTAACCAATTATGGGGATATTTTTTTTTGACATGGGGCCGACCTTTTCATTTTGGTTAGAACACTCGAGTATTAAGCGGTAGAACAGGGTTTGATTCCTGTCTTAATCATTTATATATATAAAAATCGAATCTGTGAAAAATTCGGCCTTAATATGAAGAAAACTTCCAATGAGCATTAAAGATGGTACTTAGGGGGTTTTGGGGTCACTAATTTCGAATCCGAAGTAAAATTTAGAAAAAACAAAATGGCAGACACCTTTTTCAAAAAAATACTTGTATTTAAGGGATATTGTGCCTAAGAGGGTTTTGGAGTCACTAATTTCGAATCTGGAGTCAAATTTGAAAAAAAACAAAATGGCGGACTTATTTTTAAAAAAATGCTTGCATTTAACGGATATTGTGTCTAATTGGGTTTTTGGGGTCGCAGATTGCGAACCTAGAGTCAAATTTAAAAAAAAAACAAAATGGCGGATATATTTTTCAAACGAATACTTGCATATTTTTCAAACGTATACCCCATTGTGCCTAAGGGGGTTTTGGAGTCGGTGATTTCTAATCTGGAATAAAATTTAAAAAAAAGCAAAATGGCGGATACAAAATGGCGGACATATTTTTAAAAAAATGCTTGTATTTAACGGATATTGTGTCTAATTGGGTTTTTGGGGTCGCAGATTGCGAACATAGAGTCAAATTTAAAAAAAAAACAAAATGGCGGATATATTTTTCAAACGTATACCCCATTGTTCCTAAGGGGGTTTTGGAGTCGGTGATTTCTAATCTGGAATAAAATTTTTAAAAAAAGCAAAATGGCGGAAATTTTTTTCAAAAAAATCCTGTAACTCAACCATGTTGTAGGTATGGGTGTTTTTGTGGTCTCTGGTTTCGAATTTGAAATCAAATTTTAAAAAAAAAAACGAGAATATAAAATGGCGGACATTTAAAAAAATGCTGGACTTCAATCATATTGCAGGTATGGCTGTTTTGGGTTCGCTGGCTTCGAATCTGGAGTCAAATTTTTCAAAATCAAAATGGCGGATACAATATGGCGGACATTTGCTTCAGGTAAATTTCAGCATTTTTAAAAATAACGTCTGCCATTTTGTTTTTTTATTATCAAAGTCTGACTCCGGATTCGAAATCAGCGACCCCAAAATACCCCTAGTTGACACAATTACCTACCACTTCAATGTTATAGTTGTTAACATTCACGCAGCGTTCTAAACGAGTTTATTAAAACAAATAACTTGGTTTTATTCACGTTAATCACCAGACCCACTTCTGCCAAAAAGCCGCACAATGCTCGAAAAGGCCACAGTAACATCCCGCAGTCCTCGGCCAATGATATCTATATCTTCGACATACGCGAGCAGCATATGTCTTTTGTTAAAGATGGTGCCAGTCTTGTTTACTGCTGCCTTCTGTATGATCATCTCCATTATAATGTTAAAGAGATCGCATGACAGACTGTCGCCTTGTCTGAAGCCTCGCTTGATAGAAGATGGCTCTGTTAGATTTGAGACTATTTTCACTGAAGACTTCGTGTCAGTCAGTGTTTTGCATGCATTCTTTGAGCCAAATCGTGTTTATGAGCTGGCACATGCACGTTGCCGCAGCTTTGTTATTTTAAAGCCGAGCAATTGCCGTGCTGATCTCGTTTCGGCTCGGTAGTGGACAGTCTACTCCATCGTCGATAATTGGTGTGATTTCGTCACTTATGCTGCCTTCGGAAACGAGTAGAGATCGAAAGTGTTCCGTCCATATTTGAAGCACACCCTGAATGTCTGTGACCAGATTTCCGTCTCCATCCTTACAGGGGGATCCCTGGTCCAAAACCTTTGCTTTTTACCTTTTGGTAGAACTTTCGGCCTCACCTCTATCCCTGAAAGTTTTAATATCCTGGCTCTCTCTTTTCTTCCATAGACATTTTTTCCGCATGAATAGGCGTTTAATTTCCTTCCCCCTCTTCTCATTATAGCGCTCCGTCATTGCACGCGTTGCCATTGGCTGCAATTTTGCCCTGTATGCAGCATCTTTTCTTCAGACATTTCGCGATATTCCTCATCGTAGCAGTGCTTGTCTGAGCGTGGTTTTCAGAACCAAGTACGGTCCTTGTGGCAGTGGTCATAGATTTCGCTAAATGGTGGGTGTCGGGAACATCAGAATTAGGGAAGTTGGTTTGAAGTAATTGAGAGAGTTGGTTGGAGTAGGCATTGGCTATATCGGTGGTATGCAGCTTTGTGATGTATATCTTCCTTTGCGTTTGATTACGAGTGTTTTTAGCACTACTTAATCGTTGGCTGCAACTAGGTGGTGATCCGAGTCAGTTGATACAGGTTGATACATGCCTTCCATCAATTACCACGTATTTTTTGTATTTTATCAGGTGATATCCAGGTTCCACTCACTACCTTGTTTCTGGCCGAAGCGATGCAAACTAGTCTGAATCCGGTTCCGGAAGTGTGTTGTGCAGACTTCTATTGCAGAATTAAAATCTCCCAAAACAATTTTAATGTAATGTGCAGGGAGGCGGTTATATATTTCCTCCAGGCGCTCATAGAAAGCATCTTTAAAGTCCTCGTCGTCTGCATCATAATAATTGTTTTGTTTAAGGAGAGTGGCTTATTAGGCCACCGCGCCCGATCCTAGTTTCTTTGGGCTGCCAAGGCCAAGCATCGGTGGTAGCATGTCGTTTAGGTTACTCAACATTGCGCCTTCTCACATTTGCTACCACTGAACGGATATTCAGTGGCATTGCCCAAGGAATACGTGATCTCTCGGACGTTGTGAGCTGCTTGGGAACCCCCAAAGAGAGCTTTTGGTTATTCCCAAATGAATAACAATCAGAAAGACCTAAATTAGAAAATCGGGTCACATATTAAAAAAATCAAACAAAATTTAAATTTTTAAATATTTTCTTTTATAAACTTTATTACTAAAATAACACTACCAAAGAATTCATCACATTTGAGACAGTTTTTATTTGTCCTCTACAGGAAAAACTTACGACTACTAACTACATGCAGATCAACGTGGAAACTTAAATGTTAGTCGGGTAAATATATATAAAAAATGAAAAGACTTCACCAAACGATAAAAGTCCGTCGATTAACACATCGAAGCAAACTTATTCAGGCGGAGTGTTATCATGAATCCATTCAGCGAAATGAGCGACCGAAGTGTAGACGCTGGGGATGCGTAAACCGCCACAATTATCAGAACCAAAGGACATTATGCCGATCTAGATAAAGACCAAATTGAAAAATATAAGAATATATAAAAACATAAAAATATATACAACAAAATATAAAAATTTTTAAATATAAAATATAAAAATATAAAAATATAAAAATATAAAAATATAAAAATATAAATATATAAAAATATAAAAATATAAAAATATAAAAATATAAAAATATAAAAATATAAAAATATAAAAATATAAAAATATAAAAATATAAAAATATAAAAATATAAAAATATAAAAATATAAAAATATAAAAATATAAAAATATAAAAATATAAAAATATAAAAATATAAAAATATAAAAATATAAAAATATAAAAATATAAAAATATAAAAATATAAAAATATAAAAATATAAAAATATAAAAATATAAAAATATAAAAATATAAAAATATAAAAATATAAAAATATAAAAATATAAAAATATAAAAATATAAAAATATAAAAATATAAAAATATAAAAATATAAAAATATAAAAATATAAAAATATAAAAATATAAAAATATAAAAATATAAAAATATAAAAATATAAAAATATAAAAATATAAAAATATAAAAATATAAAAATATAAAAATATAAAAATATAAAAATATAAAAATATAAAAATATAAAAATATAAAAATATAAAAATATAAAAATATAAAAATATAAAAATATAAAAATATAAAAATATAAAAATATAAAAATATAAAAATATAAAAATATAAAAATATAAAAATATAAAAATATAAAAATATAAAAATATAAAAATATAGAAATATGACAATATGACAATATAACAATATAAAAATATGACAATATAACAATATAAAAATATAAAAATATAAAAATATAAAAATATAGAAATATGACAATATAACAATATAAAAATATAAAAATATAAAAATATAAAAATATAAAAATATAAAAATATAAAAATATAAAAATATAAAAATATAAAAATATAAAAATATAAAAATATAAAAATATAAAAATATAAAAATATAAAAATATAAAAATATAAAAATATAAAAATATAAAAATATAAAAATATGACAATATAACAATATAAAAATACCAAAATATAAAAATATTAAAATTTTAAAATAAAAATATAAAAATTACAAAATCAATTAATTAATAAACCACATTGTCACCACTCACCTGTGAAAATATGCCACTCTCCTGTATAAACAGTGGCGCTCCGCCAAAACCTTGACACACATCTTTACCCTCTCCACCAGCACACATCCATTGACCCTCTATAGAGTTGGGTGACTCCAAAGCGCCAGTGGAACCATAATTACGCAAACATAAATCCCAACTGGTCAATGGGACATCCAAGAAAGACATTTCCGGCTGGCGATTACTCTGTGTGGACATTTTACCCCAACCAGCAATGGTGGCCCTTTTTCCCACCACCAAATTGTTGCGAGTCTTTTGTAAACAAATCGGTTGGGTGGCCACTAGAAAGGAAAATAAACAAAACACAATGTTTATGGTTAACCAGGAGAGAGATAAAGATATGTAATATCTTAATTGAACAATTTATGTTTGTTTACATCCTATCAGTATGTGTGTTTGCATTTTTTAGCAGCGCATGCGCAACCTTATTTTGTTGCTTCTGCGCAAGAGCAAAGCGTAGTAATCATAAAGGCACGAAATTACCTGTTTTTGATTGTTTCTTGTAGTCATTATTTGATTAATGCATTTGATACCACTGCCAGAAATAAGAATATTAATGTTTATGGCAATTTAATAAATGTGCGATCATTAAGTTTATCCTCCTAAACCCATTAAAACATTGAAAACAATATGTATTTCACAAATTCTATAGTGTTTTGCGCAACAATGTATCGAATGCATTTCGAAGGCAACTTTGTTTAGATACCAGTGAAACAACAAGCATTAAAATCAGAATATAAATGTGGAAGACCGGGCACACAGACACACAATAGTTGAGCTACTATTATGAGTACGGGGAAAAAAGTCGGGATTCATTTCTTTATATTTTTATATTTTTATATTTTTATATTTTTTATATTTTTATATTTTTATATTTTTATATTTTTTATATTTTTATATTTTTATATTTTTATATTTTTATATTTTTATATTTTTATATTTTTTATATTTTTATATTTTTATATTTCTATATTTTTAAATTTTTATATTTTTATATTTTTATATTTTTATATCTTTATATTTTTATATTTTTATATTTTTATATTTTTATATTTTTATATTTTTATATTTTTATATTTTTATATTTTTATATTTTTATATTTTTATATTTTTATATTTTTATATTTTTATATTTTTATATTTTTATATTTTTATATTTTTATATTTTTATATTTTTATATTTTTATATTTTTATATTTTTATATTTTTATATTTTTATATTTTTATATATTTATATTTTTATGTTTTTATATTTTTATATTTTTATAGCTTTATATTTTTATATTTTTATATTTTTATATTTTTATATTTTTATATTTTTATATTTTTATATTTTTATATTTTTATATTTTTATATTTTTATATTTTTATATTTTTATATTTTTATATTTTTATATTTTTATATTTTTATATTTTTATATTTTTATATTTTTATATTTTTATATTTTTATATTTTTATATTTTTATATTTTTATATTTTTATATTTTCATGTTTTTATATTTTTAGTTTTATATTTTATAAAAATTTAACATTACTACCCTTCAAAGTGTAGCACCACAATCGACCAAAAACAATCCCATTACAATTGGTACGTGCTAAATATACCTGGTAATCAATTAGGTATGGCCCTAACCCGCAGTAAATCAAAATAACCAAAAGGTGAAGACAACAAACCACCAATCGGCATCCGACAGCAGCACTTACTCTTCAAGCCACTAGCTGCAACCCGATCACGTCCATACAAAAATTTAATTAAATAACCATAACGATACCGCAATTTGTTATACTTTGTGGGGCACAAAACGCACTTGTTGCCATCGATCGCTTGACTCTGATACCGAATGGGTCACAACAAGTACTCGCGCATCTTTGCTCTGGTGGTAGGGCTTAGCAACAAAATCATAATATTAATGTGGTTCGATTGAGATTGGTAGACGTGAACGTGAACGTGATCGTCCACTGCTGAAACGTGTAATTTCGTTTTGGACAAATTACACATATTTTTCATGTCATCACAACGCCTTTATAAGCAGATAATTTTGTTGTTTATGCCATTTTAAATGATATCCCTATAAGCGTCCGTCTGTCCGGCTATCCGTCCATCTCGCCGCTAGAGTGTTTTTAATGGTCCATTCATAAAGACACAACGCGGCGATTGAAGAGATTTCGTTGCGCTTTTAGATATGACTACGCCACACAGATTGATTCGAATGTGTTGTGGCATGCCACCACAACTGGTTACTGCACATTTTGAAGATACTATTGCGTTTTATGCGGATGTTGTGGCTATTGATATAGGTCAGAATTGAAAATGATTCTTTATGGTGAGGGAGGACTAAGGGTTTGAACGAATTTATAGGAGAATGTCGAATAAATCGATTATAGGTAAAAGAGAGACAGAGAGAGAGAGAGTGAGATAGAGAACGAAAATTCGCGGTTAAGCCGAAATCAATTATTCGTTAATTATTCGGTTTTCCAAAAATTTTCCTACTACAGAATAATAAAACTAACCACATTTCATAAAATCTCCTTCGGTTTTCCGTTCGGGAGTTAAGGGAGTAATAGTATTTTGCAGAAAATAAGTAATTTCTTATGGGAGGTACCATAAGGTGGTTGGCCTATATGGACCACATTCATTCTTGGGTCATGTTTTTATAAGTGTTTAGCTTGTGCAAAATATGACTAAATGCGGTGCACTTACAAAAAAGATATGAGATTAAAGGTATATGGGTGAATTTGGTCATTTTTATGGGAGTTACCCATGGGGGTGTGGTAAATGTTATGGTTTTGCTAGATTCTATCTACGACAATTTTTAGATAATTAAAATGCCCTATTTAAATATCCTCCAGTTTTCCGTTTGGAATTTAGGGAAAATAGTAATTTTTAAAAATAGGCCATTTTGTATGGGAGGTACCAAATGGAATGTGGCTATTATGTCTATTTATAATCTTATCACTAAGTCTGAGTTTGGAATTCCTGCAAAACTTATTCTACTTTGCAGATGTACCTTGGAAAACACAAAATCCTCTATTAAGATTGGTAGAGATCAATCTGAATCATTCAACACGGAAAGAGGTCTCAGGCAGGACGGTAGCTTGTCCAGTACACTCCCGCTTATATCGTTTGTCCTAGTCGACTTTCGACAACATTCGATTATTTTTCTTATGAAAATGAAATTAGTAATAATTAACAAACATTTTTAGTGTTGAAATTTTTTTATTATCTGATGAAGAAGAACATGTTAGGAGCTGTATCAGCTTTACCACGACATCGACGTAGCTAAAAGAGTCAGAATCCAACGACTACGATGGCTGAGAAATGTTACCAGGATGGATGTAAATGCTTCAGCGAGAAAGGTGTTTAAAGGCGAACCTGAAGGATGGCGCAAAGCAGGGAGACCCAAACTTCGTTGGAAGGACCAAGCGGTTGGCGACGTGCCACTATCTGGTAGGACTAACTGGAGAACGCACGCAGGAGACCGAAGCGTGTGGAATTCTTTAATACTTCAGGCCTCAAAATTATGAACCATGTTTGTAAGTTGTAATGGGCCACTTAAGTAAGGTCGTAAGTAAGAAGGTTATACTGCCCACCAGCTATCCAGATTGACGGACATGGCTCAATTGTCTTTAAAAGTTCTGAAAAGAATTCAGTCTTTAGATACTTGGGGTGTAACATGTCTCCTTAATGCGTTATTCTTATTCTCGTATCAAATGATATTAACGGTCCAAAGAGATGAGAGTAGAAAAAGTACTTTTATTTTAGCAAAAAGTACTGGTTATTGTACCAAAAAAGTACTTTTAATTTATAAAAATAATACTTTTATTGGACCCCAAAAGTACTTTAATTTTAAAAACAAGTACTAAAGTGTACTTTTACTGTACGTAAAACGTACATTTAATTTAACTCAAAAAGTAATTTTAGTGTACCAAAAATATTTTAATATTACCCAATATGTGCTTAAAAGTACTTTTAATAGTACTTTTAATGTGCCAAACAATTTTATTGTAACAAAAAGTACTTTTATTGTACCAAATGTATAATTACTGTAATAGCATTACTTTTATTGTACCAAAAAGTATTTTAATTGTGCCAAAAAGTACTTTTATCGTAACAAATGGTACTTCTATTGCACCAAAAAGTATTTTTTTGGAACATATAAAGTACTATTATTGTACCAAAAGTACTTTTATTGTACTAAGATTACTTTTATTTTTCCCCAAAAGTACATTTATTGTACCAAAAAGTACTATTATTGTACCGAAAGTACTATTATTGTATTATGATTACTTTTATTTTTCCCCAAAAGTACTTTTATTGTATCAAAAAGTACTTTTATTGTACCAAAAAGAACTTTAATTGTACCAAAAAGTACTTTTATTGTACCAAAAGTACTTTTATTATATTAAAATTACTTTTATTGTTACCCAAAAAGTACTTTTGTTGTACCAAAAAGTATTTTTATTGTACCCTAAAAGTTACTCTATTGTATTTTTATGGCACCTTTTATTGTACCAAAAAGTACTTTGTAGAAACAAAAATCAATTCTATTGTAGCAAAAAGTACTTTTTTTGTACCAAGAGGTACTTTCATTGCGGCAAAAAAGTACTTTTATTGTACTAAAAGTACTTTTATTGTAAGCAAAAAATTATTTTATCGCACTAAAAATACTTTTATTGTACCAATAAGTGCTAATATTGTACTTTTAAAGTTCTTTTAATACATCAAAAAGTACTTTTATTGTACCAGAAAGTGTTTTAATTGGAACAAAATTTATTTTTATTGTGCCAAAAAGTACCAAAAATTACTAAAATTTAATAAAAAAAAGTACTTTTATTGTACCCAAAAAGTATTTTTAAAATCGCAAAAAGCACTTTTGTTTCGAAAGTACTTCTTTTGTAGCAAAAAGTACTTTTATTATACCTAGAGGTACTTTCATTGCGCCAAAAAAGTACTTTCATTGTGTTTTTATAAGCATATGTAATTTTAATTGAATCAATAAAAATTAAATTTGAAAAAAAAATGAAAAAAGTACTTTTATCGTACCCAAAAAGTTATTTTATTGTACAAAAATACTTTTATTGTGCCAATAAGTGCTAATATTTTAATTGTGCCAAAAAGTCCTTTTATTGTGGCAAACAGTACCTTTATTGTACCATGAGGTACATTTATTGCACCCAAAAAGTACTTTTACTGTACCGAAAAGTACTTTTATTGTATTAAAAAGTATTCTAATTGTTTGTTATATTATTGAAAAGAATAGCACTTTTATTTGACCAAAAAGTAATTTTATTGTACCAGAAGTACTTTTATTTTTATTGTACCCAAAAATACTTTTATTGTACCCAAAAAATACATTTACCAAAAAGTAAAATTGTACCTAAAAAGTACTTTTATTGTACCAAAAGCATTTTTTTTTGTATTGCACCCAAAAAGTACTTTTATTGTACCAAAAATACTTTTACCAAAAAGTACTTTTATTGTACCAAAAGCACTTTCATTGTACTAAGACTACTTTTATTGCACCCTAAAAGTACTTTTATTGTACCAAAAATATTTTCACCTAAAAGTACTTTTATTGTACTAAAAATACTTTTATTGTACAAAGGTTACTTTTATTGTACCCAAAAAGTACTTTTATTGTACTAAAAAGTCTGGTAGTGTACCCTAAGAATACTTTTACCAAAAAGTACTTTTATTGTACCAACAAGTAATTTAATTGTGAAAAAAAGTACTTTTATTGTACTCAAAAGCACTTTTAAAATCTCAAAAAGTATTTCAATTGCACCATAAAGTGTTTTAATTGTACCAAAAAGTACTTATATTGTACCCTAAATATTATTTTATTGTACCAAAAGTACTATAATTGTACTAACAACACTTTTATTGTACCCAAAAAGTACTTATTTTGTAGCAAAAACAATTTTGTGTTAACCTAAGGTTACTTTTACCAAAAAGCAGATTTATTGTACCCTAAGAGTACTTTAATTGTACCAAAATATTTTTTATTGTACTCAAATAGTAATTTCAATGCACCAAGAAGTACTTTTATTACACAAAAAAGTACTTATTTTCTACCAAAAAGGAATTTTTGATATTTTTCAAAAAAGTACTTTTTTACTTTCTCAACAGAATTGAGTATTGGTTTGCTCTCCTTCTTTTTATTATGGCCGAATGGAACCAATATTTTCTAATAGTCTAAAACTATAGCAAATTTTTTTGCGAGTTCTGCTTAAAATTATAAATGCCTATCACGATTTATAGTAGAAATCGTTTTTGAGGCCCTAGACGACATGTCTACATGATTTGCATCTCGTATCTGTATAATTTCAAACATGTAACATGAACTTCTACTAAAATTTTCACCAGGGTCAAGGTCACGGTTGTGATTTGCTATTGTCCATAATCACATCGACATGATCACCCTTCGCCTCAACTTACCCCCAACATGTTAACACAAAAGGGCAAATTTCATATTTCACAAATGCCATCGATATTTAATAACAATGATCACCATGAACAAAAGAAAAATTACATTTGAACTTGACTCATGCTATTTCTCAAAAACATATACGGATCGTGCTCGAGTTAATAAACACATCAACATATAGCCATAATTATTAATTTAATTTGTTTCCGAACGCCCCCTTCCGTCATTAGAGTTAACATCAAACAATAAATACTAAATTAATCGTAACTAGATTTGTGTGTGTACACTTCAAACTTACCCGAATAGTTGAGTGGGGTTTTTAACACCAACAAAGCAATATCATGATGATATTGGCCCTGTTTATAATCGGGATGTACAATGACATGACTAATGGCATGATTTACTGAGCGTGGGGCACAGAATCCAGTATTGGCACAATCTGGATCTGAGGAGGTATCATATTCTCCCACTCTTACAGAGGATCTGGCAAGAAAAGAAGAGAAATTACAATTAATATAGAGTAATAAAGTTTTGGTGACTTCCACCTCTCCCCCGCTTAACTTACAAACGGTGACCATCAGCCTTGGCCAAAGCGCAATGAGCTGCCGTTAATATAACGCGGCGTGCTATTACCGAACCAGCACAGGGATAAGCAAAGGCTCCAGTATTAATGTCTGGCAAAGAAGAAATTGCATCAAAGAGTAATCAATATGGAAACTATGTCACATTAATTTTTTAAAATTTTTTTATACTTACGTTTAAATCCTATTCTTGCCACAAATGGATACGTTCCTAGACCCCTATAGAAGTGTCCTTGCACCAGTGATTTGCCACACACCTGATTCTTTTCCAATGGGCTACTGGGACAACAGACATAGGGCATTTCTTCGCCACCCCCACAAAAGAGTGACTTATCGCCGTAATAACACATTTTGGCCACTTCGTAAATCATTGCCGTACAATCGTGCAGCGGTGTACATTCTGTGCCCACCGAACATTCAGTGTTGGCATCGTAATATGCTCTTTGACCATAAGAGCGTCCTTGGGGTCCTGAACCGGCAGCAGAGGTATCCGAAGGTTTGGCATAGGTTCCAGGGACAATGAGTCTTTCTGAAAAAGAAAGAGAGGATGTAGGGGAAAGTTTTCATATTAATGAAATGTAAACAAAGAGCTATGTGTTATGCCAATTAAGTTCAGCTATTTGTAGCCGTGAAGGATAATTGTTATTTGCACAGTTTTCAAAAAACTAAGGTTCATACGGGAATTTTCTAATTTGTGTCTTTCTGATGGCATTTATTTGGGAATAACCAGAATCTCCCTTTAAAGGTCCCCAAGTAGCTCACAACGTCCGAGAGATCACGTATTCGCCGAGCAATGGTAGCAAATGTGAGAAGGCGCAATGTTGCCTAACCTAATAAGCATTCTTTCATCGATGCGTTCTAGGAAGTAGACAACAGAAGATACTACAGCTCAACACAGAGGCTCTCTTAGTGACTTTGGCAGCCAAAAGAAACTTAAACAAAACAATTATTATGAAAAGAAATAGACAAAAATATAGAAGCGAACTCTAAAGTATTTCGATTAGATGCTTAGTTTATGAGATAAACGCAGTTAAAGATTGCCATGTTAAAAATGCACTATTGGCAATACATTTCATGGTGATATCTCCACCTATAGAAGTGATTTCTTAAGTATTTGGTAGTGATCATAAATTAGGATCCTTTTTTCGATTAGGCGCTTAGTTTACGAGATAAACGCATTTAAAGATTGGCATGTGAAAGTTCACCATTGGCAACCCATTTCATGGTGATACCCTCAACTATAGAAGTGATTACTTAAGTATTTGATGTGATCACAAACTAAGCTCTTTTTTTCGATTAGACGCTTATTTTAAGAGATAAACGCATTTAAAGAAAACCCACTACTGGCCACCCATTTTGTGGTGATATCTCCACATATCAAAGCGAATTCTAAAGTATTTGATAGTGATCACAAATTAAGCTCTTTTTTTCGATTAGACACTTAGTTTACGAGATAAACGCAGTTAAAGATTGCCATGTTAAAAATTCACCCTTAGGCATCTATTTCATGGTTATATCTCCACCTATAGAAGTGATTTCTTAAGTATTTGATAGTGATCATAAATTAAGCCCCTTTTTTCAAATAGACGCTTATTTTACGAGATGGAAAAAAATAAGGACTATGATTTAAGGGAATGTCCCACCTATATACAGAGATGGTGCATCTATCCAACCGGGAGATGTCTCGACAAATGGACGGGACAGGCATGTATGACACAACGAAAGAACTGTGACATCTTCTACAGCTGCCATGCAGAAAGACACGAATTTGAATGTGGATTCATAGTCGGCAAGAGACTTCGACATCTGGTCTTAACCCTGTAAGTGACCGAATAGCCACTATAAGCATCAAGGCCTACATTTTTTACATAATGTGGATCTGTGTACACGCCCCGACGGAAAACAAAGATGAGGATATTAAAGATGCATTCTGAGAGCCCAGGTGGAAAAATATATGGCCGCTGTCCTGCACATGACATTAAAATTGTTGTGGGAGATTTTAATGCTAAAATAGGAAGGGAAGATGTTCTTGGTCCAGCTGTTGGAAAATTCAGTCTACACAATAACACCACCGATAATGTATTCAGACTGGTTAGTTACGCGTCGGTATAAAGATATCCACAAGGCAACCTGGATATCCCTTGATCAATGGACAAGAAACCAGATTGATCACGTGTTAACCGATGGAAGGCATATCTCAAGCGAAATGGACGCGTCGCAAAGCTGCATACCACCAGGATAGCCAATGCCTATTCCAACCAGCTCTCCCAACTTCTTTAACACAACGACTCTACTTGTGTTGTTCCTGATACAAAGTGGCAGCATATTGCGAATTCTATGACCACTGCAGCAACGACCGTACTAAAAAACTACGCTCAGACAAGCCCTAGTAAGTGAAAAATGTCGCGAAATGTCTGAGCAAATGTCTGTAGCCAATGACAACGCGTGCTGTGACGGAGCATTATAATGAGAAGAGGAGGAAGATGACACGCGGAGGGAGATGACAAGTGTTTGTGAAGAAAAGAGAGAGCCAAGATATCGAAAATTACAGGGATAGAGGTAAACCCCGAAAGTTCCACCAAAAGGTAAAAATAAAAGGTTTCAAACCTTTAAGGCTAGAAACGGAAATCGGGTCATGGACACTCAGAGTGTACTGCAAATATGGAGGGAACACTTTGAATCTCTACTCCTTCCCGAAGGCAGTATAAGGGACGAAATCACACCAATCATAGACGGCGGAGTATATTGTCCACTATCGAGCCAAAACAAGATCAGCACGACAATTGAACGGCTTAAGAATAATAAAGCTGCGGGAGCCGATGGACTGCCGGCAAAGCTTTTTAAAGCCGGTGTCGATGAGCTGACAATATGCATGCTCAAAGTGTTCCATGTCTAGGGCTTAAGAAAGGCGATCCAAGTGTGTGTACCAACCTGATCAACGGCCGATCAGATATTCACACTACGACAAAAGAAATGCAGATCGACACATATCATCTGTTCATCGACTACAAACGTGAAACAGAAATTGTTGGATGCTGTGGCTGAGCGAAGCGGTCTGGCACTGACTGACACGAAGTCTTCAGTGAAAATTGGCAAAAATCTGCCAGAGCCATTTTCTACCAAGCGAGGCTTTAGACAAGGCGATAGTCTGCCATGAGAAGAACTTGCGAAGAACTAAGATCCAACTCTATTAGAAAACTAAATTCGATTTTGAAAAATTAATAAATTAATAACATTATATACAGAAAATGCCTAAATTAACATTTATGTTGTATAATAAAGATATTTTAAATATCTTCGAAGTTATTTTCGAAATTTTCTACACTTAATAAATTAGTTGTGTGTGTCACATTCAAATATTTAATCTTTGTGTGCAATGTAAATAAATTTGTTGACACTTACAGCGTTTTCGAAGTTAAGTTCGAATTTTCGAACATCATTCGAATATATCGAAAACCTTATTTAAAGGCAAGGACTACGATTGTATGCCTCGCAAAATCATTAGTTATTATTTTAAAATAAACGTAGAATTTTTTCGAAGTCAAGTACGAAATTTCAAAGAAAATGATAATTCTAGTCACTTAAATGAATAAATTAGAATAATAAATAATTAATAAGAAAACGGTATATGACTTTGAAATGGTTATAAATGAATTACTTTATATACAAAAAATTTTTAATTGGATATTCACAATATTTTCGAAGCTATTTTTGACATTTCTACTGCATTCTAAATAAGTTTTGGATGCCTGTATTTGAATATTTAAACTTTGTGAACAATGTAAATGAATTTTTTTGATACTTGAAGCGTTTTCGAACATAAGTTTTGGAATTTCGAACATGCCACATTCAAACATTTAATCTTTGTGTGCAATGTTAATTAGTTTTGCACTTCGAGCGTTTTCGAAATTAAGTTCGAATTTTCGAAAATCATTCGAATATATCGAAAACCGTATTTTAAGGCAAGGACTACGATTGTATGCCTCAAAAAATCATTAATTATTATTTTAAAATAAATGTAGAATTTTTTCGAAGTCATGTACGAAATTTCAAAGAAAATGATAATTCTAGTCACTTAAATGAATAAATTAGAATAATAAATAATTAATATGAAAACGGTATATGACTTTGAAATGGTTATAAATGAATTACTTTATATACAAAAAATTTTTAATTGGATATTCACAATATTTTCGAAACTATTTTTGACATTTCTACTGCATTCTAAATAAGTTTTGGATGCCTATATTTGAATATTTAAACTTTGTGAACAATGTAAATGAATTTTTTTGATACTTGAAGCGTTTTCGAACATAAGTTTTGGAATTTCGAACATGCCACATTCAAACATTTAATCTTTGTGTGCAATGTTCATTAGTTTTGCACTTCGAGCGTTTTCGAAATTAAGTTCGAATTTTCGAACATCATTCGAATATATCGAAAAACTTATTTTAAGGCAAGGACTACGATTGTATGCCTCACAAAATCATTAATTATTATTTTAAAATAAATGTAGAATTTTTTCGAAGTCATGTACGAAATTTCAAAGAAAATGATAATTCTAGTCACTTAAATGAATAAATTAGCGAATAAAAACTGTGTTATAATTAGAAAACTGAATATGACTTTACAATATTTATAAATGAATTACGTTGTATAAATAAAAAATCGTAATTGGAAATTCACAATTTTTTTCGCAGTTATTTTTGACATTTCTATTGCATTCTAAATAAGTTTTGAATGCCTATATTTCAACATTTTATCTTTGTGTACAATGTAATTGTGTTTTTGATACTTGAAGCGTTTTCGAACATAAGTTCGAAATTTCGAACATCTGTCAAAGATATCGAAAACCTTACTTTAATGCAAGGATTAAGTTTGTATGTCTCGAAAAATCTTTAGTTATATACTTTTAAATACCTTTTTAATTTTTTCGAAGTCATGTTCGAAATTTCATTGATAATAATAATTCTTATCACATTAATGGAAAAATTAATGAATAAAAACTGAATTATAATAATAAAGCTGAATTTGCTTTGGATAATTGATAAATAAATTTATTAGTTCTGCACATTATTTTCGAAGTTATTTTCGACATTACTAAAATACTTTGTAAAAACTTTTTGAATGGCTACAATCAAATATTTAAACTTTATGTGCAATGTAAATACGTTTTTGCAGACTTGGAGCATTTTCGAAGTTAATTTCGAATTTTCGAAAATCTTTCGAAGATACGGAAAATATTATTTTAAGGCAGGAATTAAGTTTGTGTGTCCTGCAAAATCGATAGTTTTTTATTTTAAAAAAATTTTTAGTAGTCATGTTCGAAATTTCAAAGATAATAATTCTAGTCACACAAATTAAAAAAAAATAACGTACAAAAACCGTATTATAATAACAAAATCGAAATTGACTTTGGAAAATATTACAATTAAAAACGATGTACACTAAAAAAATATATTTGATGTTTACAATATTTTCGATGTTATTTTCGAAATGTTTTTAGATAATTTTTAAATGCATATACTCAAATATTTTACCATTGTGTACAATGTAAAAGAGTTTTTAGACACTTATAGAGTATTCGAAGTTAAGTTCGAATTTTTTAACATCTTTCGAAGTTACAGAAAATATTGTTTTAAAGCAAAGACTAGGTTTTTATGGCGCGCAAAATCTTTATTTGTCAAATTTAAAATAATTTTTAGATTTTTTTTTCAAGTTAGATTTATTATAACAACTCAATTGTTCGAATGTTCGAAAAAAATCCACTTATATAAAGTTGATATAACAATCTAAATCGTTTAATACCCTCACTGCATTTTTGAAATTATGTTCGAATTTTCGAACATGTAGCCAAATAACTCTATTGCGACAATTTTAAATATTTCCACAATTTTTAAACCCAAAAATGTTTCAATTCTGTAGCAATTAAGTCAATTTTTTATGTTGTTTTATGATCAATCACAAGCTCGAATTTTGGAAATAAATTCTACCTTTAATTTTATGACTCATATCACTAACATAAAGTTTATATAACAATCTAAATCGCTTAATACACTTTCTACATTTTCGAAGTTATGTTCGAATTTTCGAACATGTAGCCAAATTACCCTTTTGAGACAATTTCAAATATTTCGACACTTTTAACTCGCAGCATGCTTATATTCTGTAGTGATTAATTCTAATTTCATGTTTTTGTGTTATGGTCATCCCCCCCCCCCCCTCCTCTCCGCTGTATGCACTTACCAAATTCACCATATTCGCACTTTCCCATTCCGGCAAATAATCCAATTATTAGAAAAGTGAAAATTTGCCATAAATGCAAATTGTGGCCATGAAATAATAATGCTCGGTGCAACATTATAACAGTTATTTTTTTCTCGTAATTTGTATTTTTTTTAACCAATTCCCGCTATATTATTATAAGCGCAATTATTTATAAATAAAGGTTGTTACACTATTGTTTATGCTTTTCTAGGAAATGTATTACAACGATTTCCACTGCACCGCTTAAAAGTCTCTTGTAACCAATATCGGCGGTCTGTAGTCCGAGTCTCTTTATTTAACGCAATTTTAACCGTAAAACGCGTCTAAACCCATCGAATGCACTTAACCGACTAATATTCAGAGTTTTTACTTTTTTCACGCTACAGAATTATTCTACTCCCGTATGGGGAAAAAAGTCCATTAGACCAATAAAATACAAATATGGTTTCATCATGTTGTTGTTGTTGCTCTGTTGCGGTTGTTGTTGGTGTTGGCTAAAAGCCATCATTATTACTGATGTTGTCGACGACGCCGCGTATGTTTTGCCAGTTAGCGATCCGATCCAACTGCTTTCATTACGAATATAACTATAAGCTGGGCTTTAACTCTTTCTCTCTTTCTCTTGGCAGCTGTGTGCGTGAGGAGTGTGATGGGGAGGGGGGAGTATTTGCCTTTTTCCACCTATAAAATATAATGATATTTTTCTGTCAGATTTTATTTCGGTGATAGTAAAGTACCCCCATGTACTTCTATGTACACTCACTCATATGCATGTTTAAAAAGTTAAATTGTCGTTGTTGTTGATTTTTTATTTTATTTTTTGTTTATGGTAATTGTGGAACGATTGGGTCCATCATCATCATTTTCGTCCGTTGTACTTTAGAATCTGATCTAATCTGTGATTAACTCGAATGTTTTTTGGGCTAATAGTATTTTGTTTTTTTTTTTTTGTATTATTTTTTTTATACGGTATAAATGAAATTAAGAGTTTTACGATACAGTTTTCACTAGTGCCGGTCGGCAGGTTTTATATTGAAATTCTGCTCAAGAATGGAAATAGATTTTATTTTTATATATCCGGTAAGAGGAAGAAACTTTAAAGAGTCTTTAAACATTGTGGGTAAATGTTTAAGGGTTACTAGGTGTACTTTTAATTAATAGGCGAGTTTTTTGTATGTTCACAGTTTGCTAATTCGAATTTTCGAAATTAATGATGGAAATAATCAGAATGTAAAATTATATTTCAAAAAATTAAATTAAATTTGGGAATTTCATTAATATATATACACAAAATACTATATTGCACCAAGAGAATTCGATTTTGCGCATTTGTAGAGTTTTCGAAGTTAAGTTCGAATTTTCGAACATCTTTCATAGATACATAACATATTATATTAAGGCAGAGACTTGGTACAAATGTCTTGCAAAATCTTTTATTACATATTTTAAAATAAATTTTTGAGTTTTTCGAAGTAGAGTTCGAAATTTCATTTATAATAATAATTATAGTCACATAAATGAAAAAATCAACGAATAAAACTGAATTCGATTTTGGAAAATATATAAATGAATTACGTTATAATCTAGAAGCACTTCATTGGATATACACAATATATTCGAAGTTATTTTCGAAATTTGTACACATTAAAAAAATTTTGTTATCGCCAAATTTAAATATTTAATCTTTGTGTGCAATGTAAATATGTATTTGCACATTTTTAGCGTTTTCGAAGTTAAGTTCGAATTTTCGAACATGTTTCGAAGATACCGAAAACTTTATTTTAAGGTTTGGGACTAAGTCTTTTATTATTATTTTAAAATTTTTTTGAAATCAAGTTCGAAATTTTAAAGATAATGATAATTCTAGTCACCTAAATGAAAAAAATTAGCGAATAAAAACTGTGACACATTAAGAAAACTTAATATGACTTTAAAATATTTATAAATGAATTACGTTATATATAAAAAATACTTAATTGGATATTCACAATATTATCGAAATTGAATTCGACATTTCTTATAACACTGAAGCTGAATTTGTTTTAGAAAATTTATAAATTAATTACATTGTATACATAAAATATTTAATCGAATATTCACAGTATTTTCGAAATTATTTTTGACATCTCTAAAATACTTTCTAAATTTGTTCTTAATGCCTATATTTGAATATTTAATCTTTGTGTACAATGTAATTGAGTTTTTTGGCGTTTTCGAACTTCAGTTTGAATTTTCGAACATCTTTCGAAGAAATGTAATTTTTAGGCAGGGACCACCTTTGCATGTCCCGCAAAATCTTTAATTATATTTTATAGTAGATTTTCGATTTTTTTTTCGAAAATTTAATTTAAATTTATAAATAATTTATAAATTTATAAAAAATATTTCATTAAATAATCACAATATTTTCGATGTTATTTTCGAAAAATTTCTAGATGAGTTTTGAATGCATTTATTTAATTATTTAATATTTGTGTACAATCTAAATGAGTTTTTAGACACTTACAGCATTTTCGAACTTAAGTTCGAATTTTCGAACATCTTTCGAATATACAGAAAATTTGATTTTAAAGCAAAGACTAGGTTTTTTTTCATACTGGCCATAATTTAATATTTGTTAATCTTTATTTATTTATTTTAAAAAAAATTGTAGATTTTTTCGAAGTCATGTTCGAAATTTCAAAGATAATATTAATTTAAGCCAAATAAATAACAAATTTATTGTATAAAAACTGTGTTATTATAATAATACTGAATTTGACATTGGAAAATTTAACAATTAATAACGCAGTACACAAAAAATATATATTTGATATTTACAATATTTTCGATGTTATTTTCGAAAAGTTTCTAGATGAGTTTTGAAAGCATTTATGCAAATATTTTATCTTTGCGTCCCATCTAAATGAGTTTTTAGACACTTACAGCGTTTTCGTTGTTAAGTTCGAATTTTCGAAAATGTTTGGAAGATATTTAAAATTATATTTTTAGGCAGGGACTAGCTTTGTATGTCTCGAAAAATCTTAAGATATTTATTAAAAAAAAAAATTTTATACCAAGTTCGAAATTTCATTCAAAGTAATAATTCTAGTCACATAAATCAAGTTCGAAATTTCAATAATAATAATGATTTTAGTCACCAAAATGGAAAAATAAAGAAAAAACCCTGCACTATAATAATAATAAAACTGAATATGACTTTGAAATATTTATAAATGAATTAAGTTATATACCTAACATACTTCATTGGGCATTCCCAATACTTTCGAAGTTATTTTTGACATTTCTACTACATTCTAAATAAGTTTTAACTAGAGACTATGTTTGTATGTCTCACAAAATCTTTAATTATATTTTAAAATAAATTTTTGATTTTTTTGAGGTCATGTTCGAAATTTCAAAGTTAATATTAATTTTAGTCACATAAATGAAAAAAAAAATTGCGAAAAAAAACTGTATTATAATAACAAAACTGAATTTGACTTTGGAATATTTATATATTAATTACATTGTATACTAAAATAATAATTAATTGAATATACAAATATTCCTCATATTTTTGCGATGTTATTTTCGAAAAGTTTCTTGATGAGTTTTGAATGCATTTATTCAAATATTTTATCTTTGTGTACAATCTAAATGAGTTTTCAGACACTTACAGCGTTTTCGAAGTGAAGTTCGAATTGTCGAACATTTTTCGAAGATACTGAAAATGTTAATTTGAAGCAAAG
Source organism: Muscina levida (assembly GCA_964034835.1). NCBI lineage: Eukaryota > Metazoa > Arthropoda > Insecta > Diptera > Muscidae > Muscina > Muscina levida. Next base: position 9,930,815 of record OZ035881.1, on the reverse strand, counting down.
ACAAGGTTTTTATGGCGCACAAAATCTTTATTTATTTATTTTTAAATAATTTTTAGATTTTTTCAAGTCACGTAAATGATTTTTAATAATTTTTAATAATTTCAATTTTGAAATTTTTTTTTTACTAATTTTAACATAAGCAAGGAACCATTTATCTGATTATCTGTAAAACAACTACAAAGACAGGGTAACCCCTCAGTCTCAACTGGGGGTTCATCGCTGCGATTGACAGTTCGAATATCAAACATAGTGAACTTAGTTTATAAGTCACTGGCACAATATTTTTATTAATACAACTCTCAAATTTGTTAATAATTTTAGTGAATATTTTATTTTCTTATTTGTGTAAAGGAATTTAATGGCAAAACCTCCCAGGTAATGGCATCACTTCTAAAAGATAGACTTTTAATACCTTTTCCTGGGCTTTGTTTTTAGCTCCGGCAGAAGAACGCCTAGCAAATTTCTCGATAATGATGATGGTGGTGATAATTCCTTGAAAAATCGTGATCTTATATATCCGAGTCCTCGTTCGAATATATGTCAAATGACGCACTGCGGCGAACCGGTGTTTGTATCCCAAACTAATCTTATAGGAGATTCGTAAGCAAAATGTTTCCATATCAACAACATAGTATGAACTTTCTGTAAACACGATTTTTTTTCTAGCATTGCAATAAGCGAAGAAAATCGAGCAGTGGCATTTTCGAAATATGGTGAAAAACATATGATACAACTTGACGAAAAAGTTGATAAATCTTTGAGGCCAAGTCAAATCGATGATTCAAACTCAAGGCACTCCTCCAAACAATATAGTGAATCATGTCTAAATCTTAATATTGAAAGTGGCAGCAAGACAGTGAAGAGAAACAAGGTAGAGGAGGCGTTAAAAGGTGTGAAAAAGTTTAGTTGGAGAACATTTTTTAATTTTTTTTCTAGGCAGCCCGACGTCAGAAAGGTCGACTCGCTTTCACTCCACGTCGTGTGGCCTCATCAGATTCAAAGCATGAAAATCTGCCGCCACGGTCATCACATAATTTATGTGTAGAAACTCAAACAAACTCAAGTCCCCACATATTGACACCTTGTCAAGATATAAACAATTTTGAGACTCAGACCCAAAATTTTTCGCCCCCGACTATGTCAGCATATGGAGAACCATATACTCTGCATACAAGTACTCACCCAAGCATACGACAACAACGTAATTCAGCATCGTACTTACCTAGACCAATTGTAAGACCTACTACGCCTAGATTGTACACAAAATCAAATGAACAGCCAATAAAACATTTTTCGGGTATGAATATTTTTTTTGTATTACAAAATCCCAAGAATTTATTAACTTTTTCAATTCGTAGAAATTCGTGGCATAGTCTCATTTCTTACGCTGATCACAGTCATCTCATGGTTAATAACCATATATTTTGAACTGGACATCCTAACAGAATTACTTAAGGATATTGTTCAGTTAGTCCGTAATTGGTACGTAACAAATGAGAAACCCAAAACAAAAATGGAAATTCTAATTGAGTTTCTCACTGATATGTGGAAGTAAAATTCTGAACAATAGTGTAGTATCACTTTTTTTGAAATATGAAAAAAAAAACAAAGTTTTTTTGTATTATTTTTCTAACTTTAATGTAATAAATATATATTTTATATTGATAAAATTTAATATAATTAAAAAAATTTCCAATTTAGAAAAAGAATTATAAAATTTCAAAAAAAAATGTTATTTATTAGTAAACAAATTCAAAAAATTATACACTATGAAAGATATGACGTTAAGTCTCATTCTAGAGAATGTTCGAAAATTCGAACATAACTTCGAAAATTCGAACTTATCTTCGAAAATTTCTGGGAGCATCTAAAACGTAATTTTTATTATACGTAAGCAACAAATCAATGAATTTATGACTAAAAATAAATTTTGAAAATTTTCGACAATATTCGAACTTAGAAATATTGAGAATTAAAACTATAAATTGATTAAATAAATTGGATTTTGCGTTAAGAATAAATATTTACTAAATTTCTTTAACATTGTACTTTCAAAATCGATGTTCGAAATTTCGAACAATTTTCAAAATTATATTTTTATTGTTTCCTAAAATTTCTATAATTTAAAAACTATGTTAGTTTTCTGTTCTTGAAATCTAAGCAAGAATTAAATCTATAAATTAACTAAATAAATTGAATTTTTCGTTAAATTAAATATTTGCTACATTTTATTAACATTTTACTTTCAAACTCGATGTTCGAAATTTCGAACATTATCCAAAATTATTTTTTATTTTACTATTTCGATTATATTCGAGCTTTAAAATATTGAGAATTAAAACTATAAATTGATTAAATTAAATAAATTTTTTACATTGTACTTTCGAAATCGATGTTCGAAATTTCAAACATTATTCAAAACTATTATTTTATGTTGTTTTCTACAAATCCCAAATGTAGAGTAAATTTACTAAACATGTTATTTAAATAGTGTTTGTTCGAATTTTCGAATTTTGAAAATTTTCGACAATATTCGAACTTTAAAATATTAAGAATTAAACTATAAAATGATTAAATAAATTGAATTTGGCGTTAAAATTAAATATTTTCAAAAATTTTTATACATTGTACTTTCAAAATCGATGTTCGAAATTTCGAACATTATTCAAAACTAATATTTGATGTTGTTTTCTACAAATTCCAAATGTAGAGTAAATTCACTAAACAAATTATTTGCAAAATTCATGTTCGAATTTTCGAATTTATGAATAAAAATATATTTGGAAAATTTTCGACAATATTCGAAATTAGAAATATTGAAAAATCTATAAATTAATGAAATGAATTGTATTTTGTGTTAAAATTATATATTTACTAAATTTTTTTAACATTGTAGTTTCAAAATCGAATTTTGGAAAATACATTTTGCAGGTATTTTTTAATTGTAAAACTCTTTGTTAGATTTCTGTTCTTGAAACTTTTATGTATTGTATGTTCGAATTTCCGAAAATTTTAATATTATTTGCTAAAAATATTGTTTCTACACTAAAGAGAAAGATTATCGAAGACACTGTTGCTTCGAAGATACAGAAAATATTACTTCAAATCAGCGTTTTCCAAAGTTAAGTTCGAATTTTCTAACATCTTTCGAAAATATAGAAATTTTTATTTTTAGACTAACTTTGTATGTCGCGAAAAATCTTTAGTTATTTATTTTAAAATAAATTTTGGATTTTTTCGAAGTTAAGTTCGAAATTTTATTGATAAAAATAATTCTAGTCACATAAATGAAAAAAATTAACGAATCAAAACTGTATTATAATAATAAAACTGAATTTGATTTATAAATTTATAAATGAATTACTATATACTAAAACTTCTTCATTGGGTATACCCAATACTTGTAAAGTTATTTTCGACATTATTTTACACTTTATAAATATGTTGTTTGTGCCACATTTGAATATTTAATTTTTGTATACAATGTAAATGAGTTATTTGGCACTTGGAGGGTTTTCGAAGTTAAGTTCGAATTTTCGAACATTTTTCGAAAATACAGAAAATGTTATTTTTAGGCAGGGACCAGCTTGTATGTCTCGCAAAATCTTTTATTTTATTTTTTTAAGTACATTTTTGATTTTTTCGAAGTCATGTTCGAAATTTCACTGACGATAATAATTCTAGTCACATAAAAGAAAAAAAATTATCGAATAAAAACTGTATTATAATAATAAAGCTGAATGTCAAATTGGAAAATTAAAAAAATTAATTTAGTAGTTATTCACAATATTTTCGAAATTATTTTCGACATTTCTCAAATACTTTCTAAATAAGTTGTATGTGCCACATTCAAATATTTAATCTATGTGTACAATATAAATAAGTTTTTGCACACTTTAAGCGTTTTTGATGTTAAGTTCGAATTTTCGAACATCTTTCGAAGATACCGAAAACCATAAGGCAAGGACTAGGTTTGCATGTCCCGCTAAATCTTCGGTTATTTATTGTAAAAGAAATTTAAAATTTTTTCGAAATCAAGTTCGAAATTTCAAAGATAATTATAATCCAGGTCACCCAAATGAAAAAATTTTAGAACAAAAATGTTATTAAAATAACAAAATTGAAATTGACTTCGGAATATTTATAAATTTATTATGTAATGTGCAAAAAATACTTTATTTGATATTCACAGTATCTCCGAAGTTTTATTCGATGTTCGAATTTTCGAAGATTTTTCGAGATTATCTTTTATGTTATTTTCCAAAAATTTTCCATAAATTTACTACACAAATTGTTTGCAAAATTCATGTTCATAGATTTGAAGTCGCAAAAATGTGTAATTAATCCAAAAACTAAGTTTTTTATGTTTTTAAAATCTATTTGCTGAATATTTTTCTTTAATGCATTTTTTTATGTTTAACTATTTTCGAACTTAGAAATGTTGAAAATTTTCGATTTAATATGGAAACCTGTTAGTAAATAGTAAAATTATTAAATTCCTTATCAAAATTTTAGATTTTTTTACGTTTATTTGAAAACTCTTCGACATTATTCGAACATAGAAACTTTGAAAATAAATGCTAAAGTTGCTTGATTAACTTTTTAGCTAATTTTTTAATGGTTACTTTCCAAATTTTCTTTTTAAAAAACATTCAAAATGGTTGTACGAATTTTCGAAGATTTTTCGAAATTATTGTTATTATTCCAAAAAAGTAAAAAAAAATAATATTTTCAAAATTCATGTTCGAAATGTCAAACATTTTTTGAAATAACAGTTTTTTAGTGTTTTAGGGTTTTCCTAAAACCTTAATTTTATATTTTATTTTCAAATTTTGACAATATTCGAACTTAGTAATGTTGAGAATTAAAACGAAGAATTGATTACCCTATACTAATAAATGGTAAGTTAAGTAACTTCTACTTAAAAAACACTCAATATCGATATTCGAATTTTTGAAGTTTTTTCGAAACTTTTTTTTTTTCTTTTTACGAGAACTAAAAATAAATACAAAACAAAATAAGCAAAATAAAAATTTACAAAATTCATACCAGATTCTAATGTCCTATTTTTGACTATATTCCATATTAGAAATTTTGAATTTTTTTCTTTAAAACATTTTTCTACGTTATACTATTTTCGAACATAGAAATGTTGAGAATTTATGAAATAATATGGAAACTTGTAAGTAAACGATAAGTATATTGAATTCCTATTCGACCTTTGAATTTTTTTTTTTATTTGTAGTAAAACTCTTCGACAATTTTTCGAATGTAGAAGTATTGAGAAAAAATGCTAAAATTGATTGATTTCCTTGTAATTTTTTCAAAATTATTTTTTTCCGTATTCCGAAAATGGAAAAAAAAATATAAAAAAAATAAGCATTTACATAATTCATATGAGGTTCTAATTCTTTAATGTTCTATTTTCGTCTATATTTCAAATTAGAAATGTTGAATGTTTCTAAGTTCAACTATTTTCGAACTTAAAAATGTTGAGAATTTATGATAATTTATTTTATATTTTATTTTCAAATTTTGACAAAATTCGAACTTAGTAATGTTGATAATTAAAACGAAGAATTGATTAATTGATATGGACACTTACTAATAAATGGTAAGTTAACTAACTTAATACTTAAAAAACACTCAACATCGATTGTCGAATATTCGAAGTTTTTTTCAAAATTATTTTTTTCCTTATTCCGAAAGTTAAAAAAAATACAAAATAAGCCACATAAGTATTAACAAAATTCATACTAGATTCTAATTCTTTATTGTTCTATTTTCGACTATATTCGAAAGAAATGTTGAGAATTAAAACGAACAATTGATTAACTAATATGGACACTTTCACTAAATGATAAGTTTACTAAATTTCTGTTTGAAATATCTGTTCTGTTCTCAAAATCAATGTTAGAAATTTCGAAGTTTTTTTTGTTTTATTGCGATAAAAATATCGTAAAATTACTAAACAAAAAAATTTTCGAACTTGTAAAATTTTTTTTAATTAATAGCTAAACATTTTTCGGCAATATGCGAACTTAGATATATTGAGAAGTTGATTAATTTACTTTTATGCCTATTTATAAAAGGCAACTTTACAAATTTCCTTTTAAAAAAATTTTGATATTCGCATTTTAGAAGTTTTTTAAAATTATATTTTTTAATTTTTCCCAAAAATTCAAATAAAGAAAATTACAAGACAAAACTAAGCAAAATATTTTCTTATTTCATGTTCGACTAAAGGTTTGATTATTTGCGAGTTACGTCACCTAGGTAACAAATAAGTTACATTTATTTATATGTTTTAAAAATTTCACCAAAATCACATTCTTGTAAGAACTTCCTACCCCCAACCCCTGATGATGTTTCATTGATCAAACAAAATGTGTTTAACGGCGTTAAAGCTTACACACCAAACACGTACACCATCACCACTCCGACATACCAGACTTTTATCTAAAAATGTTTTTATGTCATCTCGCCATGGTCCATTTTCAACTGTGATACGAAAATAAATAACTCTGCCTCTCTCCCTCTCTCTCACTTGCACACACTTGAGCTCCGATTGTCCAGTAATCATTTGACCAAAAGAGATTACATTTAAATTGATGCTATGCATGATTTTACTTTCGTTAGGAAACTTATTTAATATATATTGAAAATTTTGTTTACTGCATTTTGAAAAATTTTCGAAACTAAAAGCGAATCGAACGGAAAATCCAACAATAACAAAAATCCTAATGGACGTGACAATTCCTATGTTAAAATATTTGCAGCAATTTTATGGCAATTTAGTTAAACGCTTAAAACGTAAGCGTTTAATGGCTTCTAACGGTTTTTATGAACCATTACGAGAAAAACCAGACAGATTTAATATAACAATAAACGCAGACATTTTGTAACTTGGAGGGTGGTGTGATAATAATATTTTTAATAACTTAATGAATACTGAGTATAAAAATTTTATAAAAACACGTTTGGCACATGTTCGAAAATTCGAACTTGGCTTCGAATTTGTTGTGCGTATTTCAAAACTTTTTTATATTAAAAAACTCAATTTAGACATCATTCCGACATATGTTCGAAAATTCGAACTTAACTTCGAAATTGGTTAAAAGACGCTAAACCCTAATTCCATCTGTAAACAATCATTTGAATAATAAAATTATGCCTAGAAAATTGTTAAAAAGTTATTTCGAAAATTGTATATTAACTTCGAAAACTATTTTTTAGGTTTAAAAGATGTTTCCGTTAGAAAAATAATTTAGAAATTAATATGAATATATGCAATCACTAATACTACATAACAAACAAGTTCGAAGTTTCAAATTAATGTCCGAAATTTATATTTGATGACTTTCAGAAAACATTTTTTGCTAAAAAATAAATATTTCTATATGTCCATAAAGCAATACAAAAGATGTTATATTTGAAAATCGGAATTTAACTCTATTCCGTCATATGTTCGAAGATTCGAACTTAACATCGAATATGATAAAAGCATACAAAACGTCATTTTTACTGTAAGATATCATTTTATCAATAAATTTGTGGCTATTCTGTTATTTTAAATTTATTTTAACAATTCGACATTAAACTTCGAAAACATTTTTTAAAGATGCAATTAATTTTGCGTTAGAAAAATATTTCGTTAATTAATATGAACAAAAGTAACCACTACTACCATATAAAAAACAAGTTCGAAAATTCGAATTAATGTTCTAAATTTATATTTGTTCCCTATCCGAAAATATATTTTGGTAAAAAAAATATTTCCATATATCCATAAAGCAATACAAAAGATGTTATATTTGAGAACCGGAATTTAAAGTCTATGTCGTCATACGTTTAAAAATTTGAACTTAATTTCGAAATTGGTTAAAAGTAGGCGGAACTTAATTTTTTCTATAAAGAATCATTTAATCATTAAATTTATTCCTAGAAAATTGTTAAAAAGTTATTTCGAAAATTTCAAATTAACTTCGAAAACATTTTTTTAAGGTGTAAAGGATTTTTTTGTTAGAAAAATAATTTAGAAATTAATAGGAATAAATTCAACCACTAATACTTTATAACAAACAAGTTCGAATATTCATATTAATGTTCGAAATTTATATTTGTTCCCTATCCGCAAACTTTTTTTTGATAAAAAAAAAATATTTCTATGTGTCCATAAAGCAACACAATAGATGTTATATTTGAAAAATTCGAACTTAACTTTGAAAATGTTAGAAGCAGGCACATATTCGAAAACTCGTACTTGACTTCGAATTTGTTGAGAGTATTTCAAAATTTTTTTATATTAAAAAACTTAATTTAATTTAAATTTAAACATTCCGACATATGTTCGAAAATTCGAACTTTACTTCCACATTGTTAAAAGTAAGCAAAACCTAATTTCTTCTATAAAGTATCATTAAATCAATAAAATAACTCAGAAATTAATAGGAATAAAATAAACCACCAATACTATGTAACAAACAAGTTCGAAAATTCGAATTAATGTTCGAAATTTATATTTGTTTCCCCTATCCGAAAAAATTTTTTGGTGAAAAAAAATATTTTTATATGTCACAAAAGATGTTGTATTTGAAAAATTCGAACTTAACTTCTAAAATGTTAAAAACACGCTTCGGCACATTTTCGAAAATTCGAACATGGCTTCGAATTTGTTGGGAGCATTTCAAAACTTTTTATATTAAAAAACTCAATTTAAACTTTATTTCGACATATATTCGAAAATTCGAACTTAACTTCGAAATTGGTTAAAAGTAGGAAAAATTTAATTTCATCTATAAAGAATCATTAAATCAATAAATTTATGCCTAGACAATTGTTTGTTATTTCGAAAATGCCACATTAACTTCGAAAATTTTTATATAAAGTTGGAAATGATTTTTTCGTTAGAAAAATAATTCTGAAATCTATTAAAGTAAATACAACCACTCAAACTATATTGCAAACAATTTCAAATTTCTGACTAATTTTTAAACAACTAAATTATTAAAAATGTGGCAAGGTAATTATCAGTCCATCCTAGCATATAGCCAAAAACAGTCTCGAAATATTCAAAATCTACAAAATAACAAAATGTTATGCTACTGCATATGTTAGATAGATTTTTTGCATAAAGGGGTCGATCGGGTGGGTTGGGATTAGCTTACTAGGTGACGATAGCGGTAAACGGAAGTTTAATAAACAATTTTGTGAGCTCTAATAGAATTATTAACAAGCTTGCTTGTTGTCACCAAAACTTCCGCATAAAGTTAATTGAAATCGTATTGTTGTTTTGTAGACTATTTTGTTAGTGTGATGAAAATATTGAATTGTGAATTTCCACAGAATTGTACTGTCGCAAACAACTAAAACTCAGCTAATTAAATTAATAATATACTATATTCAGTAGTTTAGGGTATTGTTTACCCGAAACAAATGCGAATTTTCAACGTTTTCGTCTCTTGCTTGCGTTATTATATAATTGCCAATATATAAAGTGATTATGTATTCTGTGGTGGATTTTCCTAATTATGCGTGTGTATATAATAATAATCATAGAGTTCTCTATACATCACCTGTCAAATTAGTGTAATGGAAATTTGAAATTTGAAATTTAATATTACACTCGAAAATATACAAAAGCAAAAAATCACTTGCTAATAAATTGTAAGTTAACACTCAATATCGATGTTCGAATTTTTGAAGTTTTTTCTCAATATATTCAGGTTCTCATAGTGTAGAAAGAGGTTAAGCTATTAATTTATTTAGTAATTTTTATGATATTTTTATAGCAAAGAAAACAAAAAAACAATTCGTAATTTCTAACATTAATTTTGAGAATTTTTTAAACAAGAATTTAGTAAACTTACCATTTAGTAAATTGTTAGTTTTAATTCTCAACATTTTTAATTTCGAATATAATCGAAAAAAGATTTGGTTTTGAATTTTTTTTTTATTTTTGGCATACGTAAAAAAATAATTTCGAAAATTCGAACTTCGATATTGAGTGTTTTTTAAGTAGGAAGTATGTTAACTTACCATTTATTAGCAAGTGTGCATATTAATTAATCAATTGTTCGTTTTATTTATCAACAATTCTAAGTTCGAATATTGCCAAAATTTGAAAATAAAATATAAACTGATTTTTTTGAAATAACTTCAATATCTTCAAAACTGTTTTTTCAAAAAATGGTCTAAATTTCGGACATGAATTTTGAAAATATTTTGCTTTTCGTAAAATTTTTGGAAAACGGCAAAGCAAAAAAAATTTCGAAAAATCTTCGAAAATTCGAACATCGATTTAAATGTTTTTTAAATATTATAAATTAGCTAAAAAGTAAATCAATCAACTTTAGACCTTCAATTCCCAATATTTGTATGTTCGAATAATATAGAAAAGAGTTTTCAAATAAATGTAAAAAAAAATTTTGAAACATCGAAAGAGGAATTTAGTAACTTACCATTTACTAACAAGTTTCCATATTAATTCAGAAATTCTCAACATTTCTAAGTTTGAAAATAGTTGAACATAGAAAAGGAATTAAATTAAAAAAACTTAGTTTTTTAATAATTTAAACATTTTTACGCTAGTTCGAAAATTCGAACATGATTTTTGCAAACAATTTGTTTAGTAAATTTACTCTACGTTTGAAATTTTTAGAAAACAACATAAAACTAATATCGAAAAATTATAAATTAATAAATTTTAAGGTTTTAATTCCCAATATTTCTAAATTCGAATATGGTCGAAAATTTTTTAAATTACATTTTAAGTTCGAAGACTCAAACATGAATTTCGAAAATATTTTTTTTAATAAATTTACTTTACATTTGGAATTTGTAGAAAACAAAATAAAAAAATAATTTTTAAAAATGTTCGAAATTTCGAACATCGATTTTGAAAATTGATTAAATAAGAATTTAGTTAGTTTATTATTTATAAACAAGTGTCAAACAAGTTTTGGGCATACATTTTAAAATACTCTCCGGCATATGTTCTAAAATTTGAAATTAATTTCGAAAATAAATGCAATTACTAAATCTATATTTTGAAAATGTTTGAAAATTCGAATTGAAGTTCGAAAATATGTTTTCCCATTGCAAAAAGAATTTGAGTGTCTTCAACCAGAGATCAATTGTAAAACTCGCCATTAAGTGTCGGAATATGGTTCAGAGTGAGGCTGCATAGTTAAACACAGAGCAACCAATCGCTTTGTACGTCATAACTATGGTATCTTTGTCCTTGTCTTATGACGTGCCCGTAAGAGCTATAAGGACCTTTTTCCCGGTTTTTACCCTATTCCTAATGTAAGTGGAGTGCTTAGAGAAGTGAAGGAGGTTGTCGAAGACTACACCGAGAATTTGGGGTTTTGTACCGTATAACGGTTGCCCTCGACCGAGAGGTCCCATTCCAACCTTACCTCCTTTGTCCAAGAGGTGATTTAGACGGCGATAACTTTAATTTGCGATCCTGCAGGAAGTTCTGTATGGTGGCTAGGTTGTCAGTGATTCTAGCGCTTATGTCATATATGTTGACGCCTGATGAGTAAATAATGCAATCACCAGCGTATGACACCATTGGGACTCCTTGAGGGGGTGCAGTTAATTTTGCGAGATATAGATTGAAGGGTATGGGCGAAAGTACTCCTCCTTGTGGTACGCCCATCTTTATCTTTCGACGCCTACAAACGCCTGTCTATCATTCAGGTAGATTCTCAACCAGCGTTTGTGGTCATTGGGGGGAAGCAGTGAGTCAAAGATGCCTTGGAGCAGTACTGAGTGGTCAACACTTTCGAATGCATTAGAGAGGTCTAGGGCTGCGACAATAGTACTCTCGCATGGTCTGCTCTGAATGAGGTAGTTATCATGTTTAAAGCCGTCTTTGTGCTATGCGTTGCCCTGAAGCCTTGTTGGTGGTTGGCGAGCAGAAAGTGCTCTTCCAGGGATGGTAATAGTAGGGCTTCCAAAACCTCAGCTATGAGTGATAAAAGAGAGATTGGGCTATACGACTTTCCCTCGGTGGCGGTATTATTAGGTTTTGGGGATGACCAAACTGGCCATTGAGTTGTTTAGAACTTGTGTAAGATATTCCAGTTCTACTACACCGAGATGTTTCAACATAAGCATTGAGATGCCGTCTGGGCCCAGATCTTTTGAGGGTTCTGTTCTCACTTCAGCTAATGTGAAGGAGGTGGGTACCAAGTGTCTTTCAAAGTTCTTGGCTCTACGTACAAAAACTATTTTGTCCCTGTTCTTCGCATTGGCATGCTGGATACTGTTAAACGCTGCAGCTGCGAGGTTATTGTTTCGTTTCATTCCAGATAAATTTTTGATCATAGAACAAAGTTTGTGAGAACCGATCTCACAGTTATCTACATGTTCCCACCATTTGTCATGACGGTGTTGGGCGAAAAGGCGATCTATTGCCATTGTTTACTGTTCGATCCGTTCGTCGGTGGGGTCGTTAGCACGCAAAAGATCACGCTGATCTGCATGGGTCGGTTGTTCTACAAAGTTCGCAAAACCATGCGCTTTTTCGTAAGTTCAAGGCAACATTGGCTTGTCATAATGTACTGGCAAGGAGCGACGGGTCAACAATTGATATGTCCGGGGAGCTTGAGCAATGTGCCCTTATCCTTGTTGGGGGCAGTCCTCATTTATTGCCGCGAATTCCGAATCGTCTACCTAGTCAGAAATTTTAATTCCGCGTTGGTCATTGCCGAGTGGTGAAAACCAACTCTCGTGATGAGCATTAAAATCGCCAAGAAGTATTCCATTGTCACCTTCCAGGACATAATGGATACTGGGGTGATAGTGTGTTTCAATGCTGTTAATAGGTGGGATGTAAACGTTGACGATTTGTCTTTGTAAGGGGTTGGACGATGATACTGCAGGTGACTGCGGTGTATTGACAGGAGTTGTTCGTAGCTGGGGGATTGAATGGCTGGTTGTGCTTTTAAAATGCGGGATGAAATACCTAGTTAGTACAGCTGTTGCTAAGTTGACAACATTTGGTCGAATAATCGGGTCGTTCCGGAGCATAGATCCAATTGTCGTGGAAACGATTCATACCTGTTGTGCCGAGTGCTATGTTTGTACTAAATTTTATCTCTCTTCATTGGATCCATCTATAAAAAAATTAATTTTTTTGTAATTTATTTTTATGAGCCTTGTAGTTATAATTGCAATTTTAGATATATTGGAAAAAATGGGCGTGGATAAATTTTCTTTGCAATGAAGTTACAAGTTTTTAAATTTGTTCCGCACCCCCATATTTCGATATGAGATCACAGCCTGCAACAGGTTATTCCATTTGCGTATTATAAACAATTTAATTTTGTCTGAAAATGTCACCTTTTTAATTAAATAAAAAAAATACACAATTGTCTTTTTTATATTTTTTTATAATAACTATTTTTCTTTATTAACACATATAATAAATTAAAAATTATAAAATAAAAACATCCTAATATAAAAACAATTATAAATGTTTTTTGTTTATCTCTCTATCTCTCTAAGGGGGGCGGGGGAGTTTTAAGCGGATTCTATTGGTTTTTTTTTTGTTCACTAAAATAAAGTGATCTTTCAAAAAAAAAAAAAGAAATCAGCATATGGAAAACATAGATGTATGGTACAAAACCATTATTCTACTAACTAACTAATAAAAGGTAGCGTATGTTATTATAATAATGTTTTACAATTTGCATAAGAAAATATATGTGTATGTAGGTAATTTCAGCTAAAGCAAAAAAGTTATACTAAAGATATACATACATACATAGATATTGTTTAAGAAATACATAAGCGGAGATTAGTTTTTTGTTTAGCTTTAAGTATTCTATTCTTAGTTATACTAGTACAATGTATATATATAAAATTATTTAAAGGTTTTTCAGTTAACTGCTGCAGTGGCATCATAATCACGAAGACATATCTAGTTACTAGGCCAAACTGACTGCAGGTGTTGTTATGCAATTGTTTATATATATAAATATATAATTTCTAACTAAAAGATATATATATCGGTACATGTAAATGTTATGTTGTAGGTGTATATACGACTGGGAGACACAACAAAAATGTGTCTAGAATTTATAAATTTTGCATTTGCAAGAAAAATTATTATTTCGAAATGATAAAACTACTCTAAAAACGTAGATTCTAAAGACAACTATACCGCCAGGCGATAATTGAAATCAAACAAAGGTTTAAAACAGAGTTATTTGAAAACAAAAATTGCTCAGAAAATAATTGTACTACTGCAAAATAAAAAAAAAAACATCTCAACAATTAAAAAAGAAATTAATAATCAAACAACCAAATAAAAAAATTAAAAGGTTGCCAACCTACTACTTAACAGTTAGCTAAAAATGTATAAACAATGTAAAAAAAAATAAAATTATATTAACTAAAAACTGTAGAAATCTATGGAAATTTTCTTGACAAATTCTAAAAATTTGGAGTCAGCGAATAATTCAAACAGTTTTAAGGATTTTACTGTAGAAAATTTCTAAGATTTCTCTTTCCTTTTAGAAGAAAGTAATTGTATTAATATTAGTGCATAGGTAGTAGTTTTTTTTGAAGAGATTTGTGTGTGTGTGTGTAGTATCTGTTGTGGTTATTTGTTTTGTTTCAGGCGTATTGTCCTCCTAAGATTAACCCGCTTTCTGGGTTTGTTTGGCACGTTGCAAAGCTTCAAAGGCTTCCACTTCCTTCTTCTCTTTGGCCTTGTTGCGTCTTTCATATTCGAGACGATGTGAAATGATACGCTCCACAATGCGTTCCGTCGTCATGGTATTGTCTGAGTCGATGAGGGTGAAAATGCCTCGTGTCTTTGGTATAGCATAGGGATCTATTTTGCCATCCTCTAAAGCGATGGGTGTCTGGCCATGACACACCACATCAACTTTGAAATGATCCAACAGATCTTCGGTAACACAGTAGGGAGCACCAATAACTACTTCATTGACGTACTAGAAACAAAAAGAAAAAAAAGAAAGGACAATATTAAAATTTGCTAATAGTTGAAGATACAGAAATGTTTAATTTTATAATTTTGAAAAATTATAAATTTTATAATTTTATAATTTTATAATTTTATAATTTTATAATTTTATAATTTTATAATTTTATAATTTTATAATTTTATAATTTTATAATTTTATAATTTTATAATTTTATAATTTTATAATTTTATAATTTTATAATTTTATAATTTTATAATTTTATAATTTTATAATTTTATAATTTTATAATTTTATAATTTTATAATTTTATAATTTTATAATTTTATAATTTTATAATTTTATAATTTTATAATTTTATAATTTTATAATTTTATAATTTTATAATTTTATAATTTTATAATTTTATAATTTTATAATTTTATAATTTTATAATTTTATAATTTTATAATTTTATAATTTTATAATTTTATAATTTTATAATTTTATAATTTTATAATTTTATAATTTTATAATTTTATAATTTTATAATTTTATAATTTTATAATTTTATAATTTTATAATTTTATAATTTTATAATTTTATAATTTTATAATTTTATAATTTTTATAATTTTATAATTTTATAATTTTATAATTTTATAATTTTATAATTTTATAATTTTATAATTTTATAATTTTATAATTTTATAATTTTATAATTTTATAATTTTATAATTTTATAATTTTATAATTTTATAATTTTATAATTTTATAATTTTATAATTTTATAATTTTATAATTTTATAATTTTATAATTTTATAATTTTATAATTTTATAATTTTATAATTTTATAATTTTATAATTTTATAATTTTATAATTTTATAATTTTATAATTTTATAATTTTATAATTTTATAATTTTATAATTTTATAATTTTATAATTTTATAATTTTATAATTTTATAATTTTATAATTTTATAATTTTATAATTTTATAATTTTATAATTTTATAATTTTATAATTTTATAATTTTATAATTTTATAATTTTATAATTTTATAATTTTATAATTTTATAATTTTATAATTTTATAATTTTATAATTTTATAATTTTATAATTTTATAATTTTATAATTTTATAATTTTATAATTTTATAATTTTATAATTTTATAATTTTATAATTTTATAATTTTATAATTTTATAATTTTATAATTTTATAATTTTATAATTTTATAATTTTATAATTTTATAATTTTATAATTTTATAATTTTATAATTTTATAATTTTATAATTTTATAATTTTATAATTTTATAATTTTATAATTTTATAATTTTATAATTTTATAATTTTATAATTTTATAATTTTATAATTTTATAATTTTATAATTTTATAATTTTATAATTTTATAATTTTATAATTTTATAATTTTATAATTTTATAATTTTATAATTTTATAATTTTATAATTTTATAATTTTATAATTTTATAATTTTATAATTTTATAATTTTATAATTTTATAATTTTATAATTTTATAATTTTATAATTTTATAATTTATAAAATTATAAATTTTATATTTTTATATAAAAAAAATTATAAATTTTAGTTTTTTATATAAAAATTTATAAATTTTACATTTTTATATAAAATTTATATATTTTATAGTTTTATATAAAAATTTATAAATTTAAAATTTTTATAAAAAAATATATAAAATATAAAAATATAAAAATATAAAAATATTAAAATATAAAAATATAAACATATAAAAATATAAAAATATAAAAATATAAAAATATAAAAATATAAAAATATAAAAATATAAAAATATAAAAATATAAAAATATAAAAATATAAAAATATAAAAATATAAAAATAAAAAAATATAAAAATATAAAAATATAAAAATAAAAAAATTTTAAAATAAAAAATTTAAAAAATATATAAAAATGCTTACCTTGCATGCCAACACACTCAGCACACGTTCATGCAAATTCATGATAGGATAATTGCTGCCCTTATATGAATTGACAACAGGATCGGTGTGCAGGCCAACAATAAGATAATCACCTAACTCACTGGCTTTTTCCAAAAAGTCCAAATGACCTACATGGAATAAATCATAGGCACCAGCAACATAAACCTAAAGAATATAAGGCGAACAAATGTATATTATATAACTGCCAACAAAGTTTTAAAAATTGTCCAAAAAAAAACTTACAATTTTATCACCCGCCTTAGGTGATTTACCATCACTGAACTGTATAATTTTTTGTGTAGTGGGCAGGAATTGACTGCATCCGGTCCATGGAGATTTGGCCGCTGAATCTTGACCCATATTCGATGAACCTGATGTAAATAATTTGGATTTGGGTATGGTTTTACTTAAGACATTGTCAAATAAAACTGTATCTTTTTTAATGATAATTCAAATCAATTATTTAAAACAATACGTTATAATTTTAGGTTTTGTTTTATAATTTTGTTAAGTGGTTAGAGAGAATAAAACAATAGATTGTGAAAAAAAAATCATAATAAACAAAAGAAGCAAACCAAAACACCAAGAAAATAGAAATTACATGTTGGTTTTTATAGCATAGTTATAGGCATTGAGTTTACAAACAAGTGAGTGCAGGTTTTTATACATAACGCGTGGCATATTTCAAGGAGCGCGCATTGTGATCACATTGGCATTTTTGTTTTATAACACATTTCGTATAACAGTTACATTAGAGTGAGAGAGCGTTTGTTTCACAGCACAAGGATTTTGCATATTTGGGTAATTGAAATTTTTTGTTTTGTCAAGTTAAGGACATGGGTTAAGGAGTTGGTTGGTAAGTGAGAGATGGTTAGACATAGAATAAAAAAGAAAAAAAGAAGAAAAACATAAAATAGAGTTAAAATTATTCAAATTTTCAAAACTACAGATATTCACATATATAGAGGAAGGAAAACACAAAATTTGGAAAATTCGAAAACGACAAAAAATGTAACGACACAAACAAACATTAAACAGGGTGTGTATAGAAAAAAAGCAGTTGAAAAACACATAAAACACAAAATAAAAAAGACTCAAACAGATAGATTTAAAGAAAACGACAAAAAAGAACGAATGGTAATAAACCAGAATATATACGCTTCAATACTTATGACTTTGATTGTGTTTTTATTTTACAGATTTCACAGATTAAAAGACGTCAACATAGTTTTCATGATTGAAAGGCGGCATGCAAACAGTAAAAGTTTTTGTTTAAAAAAATGTTAATTAGGCTAGAAGTTTGTATTTATCAAGAGGTAGTAAGTAAAAAAATAGGTCAAAAATTTGGTTTAAGCGGCAACTGAAGTGCAAATAGGGCTATAAAAAACAAATTGTATTGAAGGCCTATCCAAAAGCATTCAGAAGAAATTCTTACAAAAAGGTCTTTTGTATTTTTAACTATTTGGAAATTCACTTGGAAACCAAAAACTATAAACTTAAAATAAGTTTATACATTCCTAAACGGAGATATTTCTATAGGTCTTCGAAAGTCGAAACATAAATTTATAAACATAAACATAAGCCAAGGAAACTGCAAACTTTTATTCTTTAAAGATCTTTAAAGCTATTAAGCGGTGTATTTTTCATTTTAAACAGCATTTGAAGCCAATATCTTAAGTTATTCGAAAGTCTTGAAGAAAATAACAGCAATGTTAATCGTTACAGGACTAAATTTCCTTTAAAGCCTTTATAGATAATATTTCCAAAAAAAAAATTTACATTTTAAACTATGTATTATAGTTTTATATTTTTTAAAATTTGTATATTATTGTATTTTTATATTTTTACATTTTTATATTTTATATTTTTATATTTTAATATTTTTATATGTTTATATTTTTATATTTTTATATTTTTATATTTTTATATTTTTATATTTTTATATTTTTATATTTTTATATTTTTATATTTTTATATTTTTATATTTTTATATTTTTATATTTATATATTTTTATATTTTTATATTTTTATTTTATATTTTTATTTTTTTATATTTTTATATTTTAATATTTTTATATTTTAATATTTTTATATTTTTATTTTATATTTTTATATTTTTATATTTTAATATTTTTTATATTTATATTTTTTTATAATTTTATATTCTTATATTTTTATATTTTTATATTTTTATATGTTTATTTTTTTATATTTTTATATTTTTATATTTTTATATTTTTATATTTTTATATTTTTATATTTTTATATTTTTATATTTTTATAATTTTATATTTTTATATTTTTATATTTTTATATTTTAATATTTTTTATATTTTTTATATTTATATTTTTTTATTTTTATAATTTTATATTTTTTATATTTTTATATTTTTTATATATTTTATATTTTTTATATTTTTATATTTTTTATATTTTTTATATTTTTTATTTTTTTTTATATTTTTTATATTTTTTGTATTTGTTGCATTTTTTGAATTTTTTGTATTTTTTATATTTTTTTATATTTTTTTATATTTTTTTATATTTTTTTATATTGTAAAGTTTATATTATTCTCTTTATAGCACTTCAATTACCGCCAACCCTTTAATATATTGGTAGTTAGTTTTTTGATAGCATAAAAAATACTACATTTTGTTAAGTTTAAAACCATAATATAAATAAACACAAACAAGTTAATTTAAAGCGTTAAACAAGAAGCTTTAACTACAAATTATAAAGCGCTAGTTGAAGTTTTCTAAAAACATACCTTCTTTTTCAATGGCATATTCTGCGGAACCTTGGCGGAAATGATTTTTTGTTAATAGCAACATACGGCCTACCAAATCTGTGGTTGATACGCCCGCGGTACGTTTAACTTCCCTGCAATATAAACAAATACAGAAAAAAGGTTAAGATATAAAAAATTACAATTAAGAGCTCAAAGAAGTTAAGTCATAGTATTTTATTTTATTTCGAAAATGTTGATATGTCTATTTAATGTTTTTTAAGCTGTTGCCATTACTTACTTGTATCTATTGGCCTTTTTAACCAAATGATATGTATCCACACCTTCAGCGGTCATTGTAATGTCATCTGAAATTGGAAATTGCAAATATGTATTTTAGTTATCGGTATTCAAATTCAAACTTCTGTAACGGTCACGCCGCGCCGCGCCACTTACCTCCATGCACGCAGAAATCACAATTGTGTTCATCCAACACTTCTAATGTCGTCACATAGGGTGCCCCAAGCACCACCTCATCCACCCATTTAATGCCTTTGACCATTTTGACGCGTTCCTCTTCGGTAAACACTGGAGGTCCTTTGTGTTTTGTAATTTCTTCGTCGGTGTGAATGCCCACAATGACTTTATCACCAAGAGCTTTGGCTTGTCTCAGAGAGTTGGCATGACCAAAATGGACCATATCATAGCTGAAATTGGAAGAGGAAACAACAACAAAATTGCATTAGAAATCAGGCGACTAATAACACGATTCTCTCATTAGGAATCAATTTCGTGTAATCAAAAATTGGAAAATAATTGCAAAAAAAAAACAATTTTTTTCTACCGATGATAAATTATTAATTAAGACGGAAAACATTAATTGCTTTTTGATTTATTTCGACGAAATCAGCGGCGGATGTTAAGGGGGTCTTGAAACACCCCACCCAGCAGCAGCAGCAGACTGTGTTAACATGAAACGTATATCACGGCGAATTTGATAACATTTGTGACATTTAACATTGATTGCTAGAGATTGTTCTAGCGTTAACAAGGCAAACAAACAAAAAAAAACAACAAGCAATAAATGAATTTCCGATTAAATTTATAAAAAAGACGTCTAGTGTAAAATAATGACGCACTCCCCATTAAAGCGATACAACAAGAAGGACGGCAAAAATTTAGAAAAATATGGTCAGATGTTGAAATTTATATTGGGAAATAACGAGAAATTGACAATTCAGCTAACTGAATTTGTCATTATCAGATTTTTAAACATATATTGGGAGAAAAAAACCAGTGATATAGCTACTAAATTAGGATTCTCGACAATTCAGCTAGCTGAATTCCTTAAAATCAGATAGTGTAAACCCAAAAATATATAAAAAGTATATTTCGTTTAAATTTTAACAATTCAGCTAGCTGAATACGACTATATTTGAGCAATTGTATTTCAAATAACATTTAAGCCTTATTTTAAAAATTCAGGTAGCTGAATATGCCAATATTAGATCGAAAATATTGTTAGTAATATTTAAATCTCATTTCATTTATTCAGTCTTGTAATTAAAACCTCATGGCCAATATTAAGTGAATGTTAGTTACTGTTGTAATTTGTATAGTGGGAAATAACGAGAATTTTTGACAATTCAGCTAGCTGAATTTATTATTAGCAGTTTTTAGACTAACAATGTGTGTAAAAATAAATTACATAACTATTGGATCGGGATTTTTGACAATTCAGCTAGCTGAATTCCTTTAAATCAGATTGTGTAAACAAAAATATTTACGTCTTATTTCAACAATTCAGCTAGCTGAATTTATGTTTTTAGAATTTAGTTTTTATTATTACCTTTAAAACGTAGTGAAGAATATTTACATATACATATTATAAATAATTCAGCTAGCTGACTTAATTAAAATCATATATTTTAAAATCATAAATGTATAAATTATTTTTTAATTGTTTAGATTTATACAATTCAGCTAGCTGAATATGCCAATATTAGATAAAAAAAATATTTTTAATAGACAAAGAAAGAAAAGTGTATAAATTTTTTTTAAAGGGAATTGTAATCGGCAATTTTCTTCCTAATTGAAATTTTGTTAATATTTTTTTTAAATGTAAGCAAATTTTTTGCAATATTTTTAGCAAATTTAACATTTTTATATTGAATTCAGCTAGCTGAATTTATGTTACTTGACATTAACATTTTTATATTCAATTGGGCTAGCTGATATTATGCAACTAGACATAATACAGAATTAATTACAACTTGTGAGAATAACAACAATTTAGCTGAATTCAGCTAAATTACTGTAGTATTTTTTGACAAATTTAGCATTTTTATATTCAATTAAGCTAGCTGAATTCATGTTACCAGACATTTCAAAGTAATATTACTCAAAATTTGAAAATATAAAAGCAATTAAGCTGAATTCAACTAATTTTTTGTAGCATTTTTTGCAAATTTAAAATTATTATATTCAATTCAGATGGTAGAATTTATGTTATTAGACATTTTAAGTAGTTTTACTTAAAATATATGAGAATAACGACAATTCAGCTAAATTCAGAAATATAACTGTATTATTTTTAGACAAATTTAACATTTTTATATTCAATTCAGCTAGCTGAATTTATGTTTTTATACATGTTGAACAAATTTTATTAAAAATTTGTAAGAATTGCAACAATTCAGGGAAATTCAGCAAATTTTTTGTAGATTTTTGAGACAAATTTAAGATTTTTATATTCAATTCAGCTAGCTGAATTTATGTTACCGGACTTGTCGAATGAGTTTGACTTAAAATTTGCGAAAATAACAATAATTCAGCTAAATTCAGCAAATTTACTGAAGCATTTTTAGCAAATTTTTTAATTTATTTTAAATTCAGCTTGCTAAATTTATGTTGCTGGACAGGATAATTAAGTTTCAATAAAAATTTCCAGTATTTTTAACAAATTGACCATGTTAATTTTAAATTCAGCTAGCTGAATTTATGTTAATAGACATTTAAAAGAAGTTTAATTTTAATTTTGAAAGAATAACAGCAATTCAGCTGAATTTAACCAATTCTCTCTTATATTTTTTTGGCAAATTTACTCATCTTTATTGTCTTTGTTTTTATACAACAATTCCACCATTAAGTATAAATAAGACTTCTGCTGAATTGGGAAAACACACATCTTTTGTTTGATATTCAAACAATGCACTCATAGCGAATTCAACGCAATTTATTGTATATTTAACTTTTGCTAAATATTATAAACACAAAACGCAAAAGAATATTTTGTTGATAATATATCAATTGTTGTCTATTAAAAATAAAGGGCGGGAATTTTGTTTTTTTATATGATATGACGTACGAAAATATATATATCAAATTTCATTTTCAGGGCTAAAAAAATATGATGACACATAAAAGATATCTAGAATATGCAAATATATAGAAATTCAAAGACGTATTACATCAAAGTTAAGTCAAGTTTTACATTATAGTAGTACTAAAATTGTAAATACTTACAACAATATACAATTCGGCTGAGCTGAATTGAATATTACAGCAATGTTAAGTCAAGTTCTACATCATAGTAGTACTAAAACTGTATTTATTTACAATAATTTACAATTCAGCTGAGCTGAATTAGATTTAACAGCATTGTTAGTTCATATACTACATTATGTAGTACTAAAATTGTATCTACTTATAATATTTTACAATTCAGCTGAGCTGAATTTGATTTTACAGTGATATTAATTTAAATACTACATTATAGTAGTACTAAAATTGTAGCTACTTACAAAAATTTACAATTCAGCTAAGATGAATTGGATTTTACAGAGATGTTAGTTCAATTACTACATTATAGAGTACTAAAATTGTATATACTAACAATAATTTACAATTCAGCTGAGCTAAATTAGATTTTACAGCGATGTTAGTTCAAATACTACATTATGTAGTACTAAAACAGTATTTACTTACAATATTTTACAATTCAGCTGGGCTGAATTGAATATTACAGCGAAGTTAATTTAAGTACTGCATTAAAACAGTAAAAAATGTTATCTACTTACAATATTTTACAATTCAGCTGAGCTGAATTTGATTTTAAGCATAATCCAAGGATTTTTCGTCATTATTTATTATTTTATTAAATATGACTAATAAAATCAACTTATAATTTTTGTTTACTGTCGTCTTACTAACATCAAAACATTGTTTCCTTATTGTTTGTATTACTCAGCATAGCTAAATACTTCTTTGTTCTTCACAACAACAAAAATTCTATGCTGAAACGTATATTAAGCTATTGTTTTTGTCTGGGATTGTTTGTATTTGGATGTTGTTTTGCAATTGCAATTAATAGACTCTTGTATTCTTTTGGTTGTTTTTGTTTGATCGTAAATATTTCCAATTGATCAAACAATTTGTATTTAATTAAAATTCAGCTATTGTGTGAAATAATTAAAAGAAATCTACATCACGTATATGATACATATATAGATAATATACCGTAAATAATGATTATAAAGTGTTATTTTGAAATTTACTAAATTTCTTAAATTTTTTAATGAAATTGAATTCCACTTTTGTCTACAAACGCAGACTTTTATGGAAAATGGCAACAATTTAGCTGTGCTGAATTGCATATTAAATGCCAGAATCAAAAACAACTTTGAGGTTAATAAGTTTTGGGCAAAACAGGCTTAAAATTTATAGCAAAAATTCTAATTCAGCTAAGCTGAATTTATTATATTTAAATTATTTAGAACTCCAGTTAAGCTGAATTGCTTTAATTTGATTATAAAACAAGTTTTCATACATTTCTACACTTATTCAGCTAACTAGTTTTCAATAAAAATAAATATTTTATAGTTTTCGTTAGTATACTGACTAGTAAATGTTAGCGTAGCCAATAGTTGCAAATTGAAAACCATTTTTTCTAGCACTTTCAAGAATTTGAAATTTTCTCCTATAAACAACAAAGAAAATTTCATTATTTTAAACTCAAGTGCAAAACTATTTCCCGAATAAAGTTTTTTTTTATAGAATACCCTCACATTCCCATTCTGTGGGGGTTGAACTCACAACCTATAGCTTACGAATCGGAAGCACATACCATTCAGCCATTCAGCTTTGTGACATTCCCTCATTTATAAAAGACTGTGTGCGAGTTTTTAACAACAATCACAACAACAACAACAATACTAAAAACATGAGGGCGCGCGCGATAGCAACAGATGGTATAGAAAACCAACAACAACAAAAATACCAAAAGAAAAAAACAAAATCACGTACTGAGAGAAATATGAAACTAGAGGCAACAAGAACAACAAATAACGAAGAGCTGCGAAACTGACAACATATGATGCGGTCCAAAGTCCATATTAATTTAAACCAATATCAAAAAGAAAGAAGAGTAATAACAACAACAAAAAATAAAGTTTATATAAAAAAAAAAGACATGGACTTAAACGGTGAGCAGAGTAAACAAGAACTAAGTTAAAATTTTAACAATTATAATAAAATTATTTATGGAAACGTGATTTTATATGATCTTCTTTCTTTTTGTTATAAAGGCCAAAAGTGAAAATATAAACATAAAGCGGTTGAAAAAATTTTGTAACTAATTTATTGTTTTAACAGCTGACTTTCAGTCTTTTATAAATACCAATTCAGCTAAGCTGAATTACACGATTTAGGCTAAGAACACATAACGGATGCAATTTGTAGTAGAAAATCGTCAAATATTACAATTCAGCTGAAAATATTTTTTAATTTTTTTATAAATCCGAATTCAGCTAAGCTGAATTGGACGATTTAGGCCACGAAAAAATAACGGATGCAATTTGTGATAGAACATCGTCAAATATTACAATTTCGCTGACAATATTTTTTTATTTGTTTATAACTACAAATTCAGCTTAGCTGAATTACACGATTTAGGCTTAGAACACATAACAGATGCAATTTGTGGTAGAAAATCGTCAAAAATTACAATTCAGCTGAAAAAATTTTTTAATTTGTATATAAATACAAATTCAGCTAAGCTGAATTACGTGATTTCGGCCTAGAAAACATAACGGATGCAATTTGTGGTAAAAAATCGTCAAATATTACAATTCAGCTGAAAATATTTTGTTAATTTTTTTATAAATCCGAATTCAGCTAAGCTGAATTGCACGATTTAGGCCACAAAAAATAACGGATGCAATTTGTGATAGAACATCGTCAAATATTACAATTCAGCTGAAAATATTTTTTTAATTGTTTATAAATACAAATTCAGCTAAGCTTAATTACACGATTTAGGCTTAGAAAACATAACGCTTGCAATTATTGACAAAAAATCGTCAAATATAACAATTCAGCTAAGTATAAGTATCCGTATTAGTAACGTATAAAGTTAATATTGTACAAATTATAGAACTAGAAAAGTAAAATCATACAAATTGGTGAAAATATTGTGTTTAAACAGCTGATTTGTAGACCTTTTAAAATGCAAATTCAGCTAGGCTAAATTACTCGATTTAGGCAAAGAACACATAACGGATGCAATTTGTCGTAGAAAATTGTCAAATATTACAATTCAGCTGATATAGTTATTGTATTGTAATATTAACGTATGAATTTAATATCATATCAACTTAGCTGAATTATATTAATACAAATGCAGCACATAACTGCATTTTCAGCAAAGCTGAATTATATCAATTGGTATTCAGCTTAACTGAATTATGTAAACTGACCATTTTTAAGAATATTATTGAACTAACAGGTTAAGCATTCCAATTCAGCTAACTTTACTTAAGATTAATCACAAAAATCTTACTAAAATTATAAAGAATTTATTAGAAATTATACTGAAATAATAAAATGCAACATTAAACTACAATCCAGCTTAGCAGAATTATATTAATTGGCTATTTCTAAGGAAAATATGAGACTAAAAAACTAAAAATTTCCAATTCAGCTGATTTAACTTATGATTAACTTACTTTAAGTCATAGCATAAGTACTAAGAATAGTAAATAAATTGATCTACTAACAAAATACAATACATAACTACAATTCAGCTTAGCTGAATAACATAAATCGGAAATTTTTAAGGATTTATTGGATTTAAAATATTAAAATTAGCAATTCAGCTAATTTAACTTATGTTAAATCTACTTGAAGTTTTTGTATACGTTGGAAGTATTAAGTATAGTAAAAAAAAAATTACTTCTAACATAATACGGCACATATCTACAATTCAGCATAGCTGAATTATATTAATTCTCCATTTTCAAGAATATTATTGGTCAGAAAATCAAAACTTTTGCAATTCAGTTGACATAATTACATTTCGGCTTAGCTGAATTACAATAATTGGCCTTATTAAGGACATTATTGCACTAAAAAATATTAAAATTTGTAATTCAGCGCATAATTACAATTCAGCTTAGCTGAATTATATTAATTGGCCACTTTCAAGGATATTATTAAATATGAAAACTTTGTAATTCAGCTGATTTAAAATATATTTAAACCCATTTAACTCTTAGAATAGGTTCAAAATATTAAATACTATGGTAATTTCTATAACAGCAAAATTTAACTTTTTATTAAGTTCCAAAACTTTGTAGATATAAACCTTTAATTTAGACTGGTAAAACTCAAATTCGGCTTAGCTGAAACAAATTTGTATAACTAAAAAAATAACGTAATACAAACAAAATTAATATTATGTGCTAAAAATCACAATTTAGCTCAACTAAATTAATTATATTCATCTTCAAAAGTCAAATAATAGCAACCAAATAAAAATTATTTCCCAAACTGGCATCAAACGTGTTGCAATTATTGGTTATTTTAGGGTTTTACCAAAACGACAATTTTTTCGCCTAAAAGAAGTCTTTAAAATTTAATTTAATGGCGGGTATAAGCAAAAAAAAACCAAATCAGAAAATGTGTAATTAACTTTTTATCATATGTCGCTTTTGGTGATACTAGGAATTGTGAATTCTTTTTATTGTCTGGCTACAATTTCGAAGCAAAAAGTAGATAAGCACTTGGGAAATACTTAAATGAATGTCAGGTAGGTATTTTATAGAGACCGTTGGGGTTTTGTTAACTTATCAATGGTCGTTTAAATTTCAAGGGAAGATATGTAGTTTATTTTTTTTAGTAATATATGTAATTCTTGCAAGCTGAATAGGCTTTTTTGTGTTATATTTTTTTTTCACAAATGATATAGAAGGTCCATTACATCGATAACCTTTAATTCAACTTAGCTGAATTTGGTTTTTTCTAAAAAAAATTGCAATAGTTATTGAAACAATTTTCGTATGGACCTTCAGCATTGTTGTACTAGACGATTAAAGAGATTTTTTTTTAGTTTTTCTATTCAAAAAGATTTATTTTATAATAATATTAATACAAATTTAAAATCATATGCAATTCAGCTAAGCTGAATTAACGTTTTATTACTCATTGAACAATTACTCGAGTGAACAATGTGTTTACATGTTCAATTATGAAATAAACGCTAAACACAAAGTCAGGTCATCATCGCACACTTAAAAATAATGCCAACATCGGCATAATTTACTTAGCATTTAGTTACTATACTTATTTATGGGCTTGTCTTGCCCGAAATGTCTAGTAGTCACATAAAGATCAAGGTTATTATGAAATCGTATGAATATTTAAACATATTTTTATTGTTTGTCAGATAGTGTAACAAGTAAACGTCTCTTGAGAAGATAAGAAACAACTTTATGTAACACAAAACAGTTGATTGTGTAATTAAATTGTTTAATAACTATTAAACTCTGAGCTGAATAACCTGTATGAGTATTTTTAAAAAAATTATAACACTTAAACAACGTATTGCATTAAAAACAAGTTTATTTTTATTAAAATAAACAAATTCAGCACAGCTGAATTAAAGAAAAACGGATGTCTTGGAAGTTCTACAACATTTAATATGCGCAATAACCATATTCAGCTTTGCTGAATAGTGTTTAACTACAAATATTTCAAATTTTTTAAAAAAATAAACAAATTCAGCATAGCCAAATTGCAGATAATCGATGTCGTGGACCTTCGGAAACAATTACAAAGAGGTTTACTACAAATATTTCGAAATTGTATATAAAAATAAACAAATTCAGCACGGCTGAATTCAAAATAATCGATGTCTTGGACCTTCTGTAACATTTATTGCAAAAACTATATTCAGCTGTGCTGAATAGAGGTTTACTTTAAATATTTCGAAATTTTTAATTAATATAAACAAATTCAGCAAAGCTGAATTGAAGATAATCGATGTCTTGAACTTTCTATAACATTTACCATGTGCAAAAACTATATTCAGCTGTGCTGAATAGAGGTTTACAATAAATATTTCAAAATTTTTTATAGCACAGCTGAATTGAAGGTAATCAATGACAATGGTCTTTTATAAAAATAACTATGTGCAATAACTGTATTCAGCTATGCTGAATAGAGGTTTACTACAAATATTTCAACATTTTTTATTAAAATAAACAAATTCAGCTCAGCTGAATTGAAGAAAATCGATGTATTGAACCTTCTGTAATATTAACCATGTGCAATACCTATATTCAGCTATGCTGAATAGAGTTTGACTAAAAATATTTCACATAGTGAGTAATTGAATTGCTAAATATCTTTTAAATATCTATTAAAAAATCTAAAAAATTACCTTAATTAAATTGAGCTGAATTACCTAAATCGCGTTATATTATAACAATTATATCACCACAACAACGTATTGCATTAAAAACAAGCCCATTTTTTATTAGAATAAACAAATTCAGCACAGCTGAATTGAAGGTAATCAATGTCAATGGAAGTTCTATAACATTTACTATGCGCAATAACTATATTCAGCTGTGCTGAATTGGTTTTACAACGGATATTGATAGTAAACAATGAATTTCGCTTAGCTGAATTGCATAAAAACAATCTCAAGTAAAGTGTAAATGACATTTTTGTACAAATATTGTTATAAAAATGCTATTCAGCTAAACTGAATTTTTAAAATATGTACAAAGATATAATTGTAAATTTATGGAAATGTGTAAAACACTGATACAACTTAAAATAAATAGTAATTTTTTTGTATTAGATAACTTTTTTTTGCTTTAACAACTAATATTGGGATTAAATAACCAATTCAGCTTAGTTGAATTGCACGAAAACAATCTCAAGTAAAGTTTACATAACATTTTTGTACATATGTTTTTATAAAACTGCTATTCAGCAAAGCTGAATTACAAAATATGTACAAAAACATAATTGTAAATTTTGTGGAAATGTGTTCAACACTGATACAACTTAAAATAAATAGTAAAAAATTCATTTTATTTTCATTTAATAAAATATTACAATTAAAATTGCAAAAAAAAAACATTAATTTGTTAAAAAAAAAAAAAGAATAATAATGATAACCAGCACATAACCTGAATTACATAAGCTGAATTACATAAACAAGCTATTTTCATGGTTTTTATTGGACTTTAAAATAAAAATTTGCAATTCAGCAGATTTAAATTGCAATTCAGTTAATTTTAGTTATGATTAACCTACTGCAAGTCTTATGATAGTTTACCACTAACATAATTCAATACATAACCTCAATTCAGCTTAGCTGAATTACATAAATGAGCTATTTTCATAGGTTTTCCTTAAACTTAAAAATAAAAATTTGCAATTCAGCTGATTTTATCTATAATAAATAAGCCTTTGGATAGATGGAAAGTATATATAGTAAAAAAAGTGAGCTTCTAACAAAACTCAGCATAAAAACTGCTATTCAGCTTAGCTGAATTTTAATAATTGGCTACTTTTAAGGGCATAATAAAGTAAATCGTAAGAAAAAACGATTAAAAAAAAATTCAGCTAAGCTCAGAGACAACAATAGGTTATATAAAACCACAAAATATTTATGATAATATTTTAAGTAATTCATACTTTTCTTTCCCAACATCTATAAGCAAGTGCAAAATGTTCTAAATCGAAATTTTTAAATTTATGGCCTTATCCCTCCAATCAACGCATAATCAATTTTGGGAAACGGACGCAGCTATATACATAGTCTTATCAAAAAAAAAAAAATCCACTCGAGACTAAAATTATGAGTTCTAATTTTATGTTCTTAATGATATAAAAAAAACAAAAAAAAAACACATAAGACCAACTGCCGGTTGCTGCTATCAGCTGGGCCCCAATCTTGCCTATAACACTTTGACGTAATTCACATAGGCGTGACAACGACGTTCACAGAAGAAATATCTCAACCTCCGGTAGCGAAAAATTATAATATTGTGTATTCGATGTGTAAACATTGCATATCGAGGGAGCAAAGTGTACCTCAAGTGTTGCTTTGCAAGACATTGTGGATATTCTACATTGTAATTTGGTCATTGAACTTTGAAAACACGTCACATAGGGGGAAAGTAATGAAAAAATTTTACACGTTTTTTTTTTTTTTTTTGGACAACTTGTACGTCAATCATATGGCCTAATTGATCATAAGTTTGAAATAAAATAAATTTAGAAAAAAAACTATACACTGATAAGACTTTTGCTTTCAATTTAAAATATTAGTGTCAATGGTAAACCTCCGGGATCAATGAATGTGAATTTCTTTACTACGGAAACCTAACGGAACAAATGTATATGGTTTTTTATCAAATTTAATAGACTGGCGTCCATATATGCTTATCTTTGGTTTGTCTGGCCATAGCGTTGGTAGGGTAAATTTTAGACTTTTAGACAACAAATGCGTTTTTTTTATCTTTCATTGAAATTTGTTGGCTTTACTAAAGTATGACTATAACTAAAATATGATGTGCTATAATTGAACCAAAGTTTGAAAAAATTCTGCAAATTTCCTATAATTTACACAGTACAACACATGATTTTGGAACTCAATTCTGAGAATTACACGTGAAAGTAGCCCCAAAAAGAAGAAGTTCTGCATCATTTGTTTTGTCAAGTTACATGCCATAATAATTTAACATCGATTTGAAGTTAGTAAGTATCGTATACGGGAATTTGTCACGTTTTAGGCTCTTTTGTTTGACAAAACATAAATACTATATGGTGGCGTATATTGATATTGATACTATATAAAATATTGAAATTATCCAAAATATTGCAATTATAGAAAATATTAAAATCATAGAAAATATTGATATTACAGATAATATTAAAATTATAAAAAATATTGAAATGATGAAAAATATTAAAATTATAGAAAATATTAAATTACAAAAAAAGTTGATATTATAGAAAATATAGTAATTATAAAAATTTTGGAATTTTAGAAAATATTGAAATTTAGATGATGAAATTATAGAAAATATTGAAGTTAAAGAAAATATTGAAATTATGGAAAATATTAAAATAAAAGATAATATTGAAATTGTAAAAATATTAATATTATAGAAAATATTGAAATTATAGAAAATATTGAAATTATAAAAATATTGAAATTATAAAAATATTAAAATTATTTTAAAAATTTAGATTATATAAAATTTTTAAATTATAGAAAATAATGAAATTATAAAAATATTGAAATTATATTAAATATTTAAATTATATAAAATATTGAAATTATAGAAAATATTGAAAATATAGAAATGTAAAAATAAAAGATATTATTGAAATTGTAAAAAATATTTAAATTATACAAAATATTGAAATTATAAAAACAAATTTTATTTATATTATATAAAATAATATTACATAAAATAAAACATCATAAGTAATATTTCACGTAAATCATACGCCACGGAGTACAACAGTTTTATTGTAACTGCTATAAAATAAACCCAGTTCAAAATCATTTGATGTATCGAAAAGTGAAACTGTTGCTTATGTAGGGGAACGTTATATGAACAAATTAAATGAATTTCCATTTTTAATTGTTTTTCTTTTAAATTTGTTTCAGCTAAATCAGACAAGTGGTTCTCGAGTTATGTCAAACAAAACAGCCTTAAACGTGACAAATTCCCCTATACTAAACTAACAAACTTCAAATTAATTAAATTATTATGGCTACTTTCACGTGTAGTTCTTAGAATTGAGTACCAAATCAATGAACTGAAAAATGTTGTACTGTGTAATGTGCTATAATTCACAAAAGTTTGAAAAAATTTTGCCAAATTTTCTATAAATTAATTACAATTTAAGATAATTAAGATAATTTTGTCTAAATTTTAAAAATTTACCAACTTAAACCTAGTCACTGGGAGTTTGTACTCGACTGCTAAAAAGCTCAAACCACTCACGCCACCTATAGTGTATTAATAGTACTACTCTCCAAACCATCCTCAGCACGCCAACAATAACTTAACAAAAAGCTCTATGTATTCGATGGAGCAATCTAGAAGTTTATAGCAAACACACAGACTCACACTTTTTTATGAAATAAAGCATGTTTTTCCCACAACTGTCACTTTGAAATCCAAGATTTTTGCCGGTATTCTATAAAAAATTTGCATATTTATCTCTATTGCTCTATAGTCCTTAATCCTTTTCACAAATCTTTGTCAATTATCCCACTGTTGTGTTGGCAATTGGCCAACTTATTTTGGTTTTGAAAAGCGTGTGTACCTTTTTTTCGAAGGAGCATTGGTTTATCATCACACCAACATCATCAATAGCAGCAGCAGCATTAACTGCCACCACGAAGAGTAAACAAATTTATTCGGTTATGTTTTCATGCTTCCTTCGTCGCTTAACACCCAAACAACATAAAAGGGATGTTTTTGGTCGTTTCGCAGTTCTCCGGAAATTGTGTACCGCATCAAAATCACGCGATATTGCCGCAATAACCAATCAAAGATGAGCGGCTGGGAGTGACCTGAGTGGTGAGAGATGATGATGATGGCATTGAACTTGTGGTGTGGTGATGGTGTTGTGATGTTGTATAGTAGAGAAATGAGAAAGAGGGGAGTAAGAAATAAAGACAGTTGTGATAAAAGTTAAGATAGAAAACTAAGAGCAGAGAATTGTATGATGTAGCAGCACACCACCACATGTAGAGTAAGCAGCAAAAGGTGCAGCATAGGAATGTCAAGAGTGTAATGAAAATCAGCTGATTTCTGTCACAAATATTAGATAGGTTAAGAGAAGGCACAACAGCTGATACAACAATGTTGTGGTACAAATTAGTTGCGTAAATTTTAAGACTATTGCAATCAAGTAAATTTATTGCAACATAATCATGATTTTTGTTTAAGGAAATGACGTCAATTTATAATCTCTGCGATTATATTTCGACAAATGTACTCATTTCTTTTTTTTCAATCCAAAGGTTGTCTAGTACTTACGCTACACGTGAGACCTAGAAAATCATACGATTTTTGGCACGACCTTATCAAAAATGTCAGATTAAATATTTATAGCTTATGCCTCTTGTGATTGTTTAGCTGATATGAGAATGCAACTAACGAATGAAGGAACAAAAACAGAACTATTATTAATCACATTCAATTATACGGACACACATTTTGATAACGCAGCAAAACATAATACATATTAGCTTGTCTAAGTTGTAGGCTAAACGAAGTAGGCGCAGTGTCACTTACACTAAAACGCGCAGGGTTTTGAATGAAATCTACGAAAGTAAATACAAATTTTAAAAAAAATTCTGTAAGTTTGGAAAAAGTGTCTACTAAGCAATTCCATTGTGACGGGTGTGACCATGTTACTCACATTTGTGGTTATAATTCATAAATAGAAAATTTATTATAAAAAAAAAATCCTGTGATTACCAAGAATGTTAAGTTTTAAAATGTTTAGTAACAGGTAGACTATGAAAGAATGTCCTTTTGAAGACATCGTCGGGAGTGACCTTAGGAATTTGAGCATTTACAAAATTATGACTTTCAGGGTTAATTCTATAAAATTTTTCGCAGAAAGTCCACAGTTATTGTGATGTATGTCATTGTTTATATTGTTTTTGATTGTGTTAGGTACTTACTGGTCGCAAAAAACTACTTTTTCCTAATAAAAACTTTTGAGAAAAAAAAGACGGGTGTGACACCATTTTACGACGGGTGTGACCTAGTAAAATAAACTCCAAAAGTATGAAGAAATAAAAGTTTATATGTAATATCTAGAGTATACAAAACAGAAACCGGAAACCGTTTTTTTGTAGAGAACCACCAGCCGATTTTTACATAATATCCCAGTAGGAAGAGTTTAAACAAAAATCGTCGAAAAATTTCATTGAAGACATCTGATATCGATTATGTACTAAAACAATAACAAACATTCAGACAGTGATTTGAAAATAGACAAAGTGAGTAGTAAAAGTTGCAGATATCGATTTTTGGTCTTAGAGGACCTCATGTAAAAGTTTCCAATAAACATTTTTGTAGAGCATTTGAATGTGTAAACTCCAAAAGTATGAATAAATAAAAGTTTATATGTACTATATAGAGTATACAAAACAGAAACCGGAAACAGTTTTTTTTGTAGAGAACCATCAGCCGATTTTTACATAATATCCCAGTAGGAAGTGTCTGCAAGACATCCTCAAGGATAGGTGCATGACCATAGTAAATCGTTGATGACATTTAGGGGACCGTACATACAAATCATCGACGAAATTTTCAAACAAGTGTCCGATTTGTCATGCACGACCTGATGAGCGACAATGTCGGTCAAAGTTTCGTCGATGCCTATACAAGCGACCTGTCGCCCACACAATCATGCACGACCAGATGGGTGACAATGTCGGTCAAATTATCGCCGACGACAGTTTTATATGGTTTCTATGATTTCTTTTACTATTTTCCATTCTTAAGGATCTTGAAGACATTGTTGCAAACAATTTTGTGTCTTACCAGTGCTCAGTTTTATTAAAACCTTTCCACTTTTTAAATTTATTTTTGGTCACATTACCATAGCAACACATTTTTTTTTCTTTGATTTTGTAGAATGTGTTTGATGCTCGACAACATTAGTATTTTGTCGGTCAGCTTGTCGTCAACTGAGTGTTTTGAAGACAAGAACATAAATTTTTCACATTTTGTCTTGAGAACAGTGGTAAAGACAAAGTCGTGTATGACAGAACTTCCACCTGGGATAGATTTTCCAATAACCGGTTTAACCGGATTTTTGAGGGTGGTTTTCCGAAATCATGAAAAATTTTAATGTTCTAAAGTCCCATTTTACGGCATTTTTCTGATTTCTTGAAATAAGGAAGAAAAGGACAAGTAAGCAGTCGAGATAGAGAGTTTAAACAAAAATCTTCGAAAAATTTAAATATTTGCCTTTCATTTTTTCCCCAAAAATTTCTAAAAATTTCAAATACTTTTAAAATCTATTATTTTGAAAACATATTTAAAAACCATTTTCCACTCCCTTAGTTTCCTGTAATCTTACATTGGTCAAGGTTTTTTAAATCTAAATTTAAATATTTGCCTTTCATTATTTCCCCAATTTCACTTTCGTACACATTTTAATTGCATTGTTTGTTTTTTTTATATGTCAAATTTTGAGTGTTTAAACAATTCCGACCTTCGTTGCTATTTAATGATTTTGAACTTTGAGCTGTATATAAAATTAACGCAGCACACACTTAAAAAATAATTACAAATTACAATATACAGTAAACATTTGATGTTTAATTATATGCCTCCATAAGTCATTCATAGTATAAAATCAAAACCATAGAAATGTGGACTTTCAAACCCATTCGCATTAAAAAAACAAAATTATGACGTGGTTTATTGTGTTACTAAGAATGGATTTGTTAAAAGTCCTTGATTCCATGATATTATACTCTAATATGGATGACTTAATATTGCATATATTAAAAAATCAAATATGTACAAATCCATTTAATTTCAATTCAAACCCACTGTTTTACGTTTTGAGGCGCTCGCGCTCTCTTTATGACGTCGCACAGTGCTGAACAATTGCATATTTGCATATTTTACTACTAGTTGGTTGGCGCTGATGCTTGACTGGCATGGCTGCTAGTGGTTAGCTAGCTAACTAGCTGGCATAGTGGCTACATTTGGATCCACTACTGAGCACGTTTTTAGCACATGTGCATACAAAAAAAAAACACACCAACTAAACCATAAAACACAAACAGCAACAATTTTAATTAAGGAAAGGGGAAAAGGCATAATAGGTTTCATTCATTTAATGAAATTGTATAGTTTTGATGTTGGCAACCACAAATGTAGTGCAGCAAGTGAGTGTTATTGTGCAGGGAAATGTGCTACTCCATGGCTCATAGACCACTACACCATGTCGTTGCAAATGTGACGTTTATTGATTTCTGTTGAGGGCCGGGCCACCACCATCACCGCCTAGCTCAGGTCTATCATCTTTCGAATGTTTGCCTATTTACAGATTTTTTTTTGCCTCGACGTTAACTTGCGAGTACCCAATTTGGGGGGGATAATAGGTGCGACGACGGCGGCTGCGTTTGGTAATCAATGTCAAGGTTGTTTAGTCTCTTTAGCATGTCAACGATGTCATAAGTTGGTGCAAAAAAAAACAGACAAACAAAAATTGCATTATTAACATGATGAATTGCAAAAAAACAAACATTGTTTATTTTTTTGTCTTGGTGGTTTTTGTTATTGTGTTGCAAAATTTTATTGTTTTGTCAAGGGGCTTGCACTTACTGGTATTTCGAAATTTCAGTTATTTCAGTGCCAATAGCAGCTAAAACTTCTGTAAATTGAAACTGAAAACAACAAAAGTTGGACTGGGTCTATTAGGATCCCAGTTGGCTACGTCTTAAAGACATCCTTAAGGATAGGTGCACGACCATGTTGAGTCGTTGAAGACTTGTCGGTGACAGTCCATACAAATCGTCGACAACTTTTTCATACAAGTGTCGCATAAATCATGCACGACCAGATGAGCGACAATGTCGCTTAGGACATCGCGACATTGTCGCTCATCTGATCGAGCTGAATTCATTGTTTTTTATAAATTGAAACTTTTTGTTTTGTGTGTTTGCGCACTTAGAACACTCTTTTGATTTTAAAAACACAACCGGTCTGGTTAAATCTATTCTGCAAACTAATCGACTTTGGCACATTATTTGTCTTTCTTTGTTTTTTTTTACTTTGTCTGTTAACAACACCTAAACAGTAACATCTGCCTCAAAAAGCAAATTAATCTTATTGATGATCAATGTTTTGTCGCTCAGCTTGTCGTTGACAATCCTTCTTGTTAATTTTGTGTCTTGTAACTGGTCGTGTACGATAATTTCTTTTATTGCGCGGAATATTTTTCAATGTCTGTAAGAATTTTTTGACGACATGATGTGTGACCATTTTGCCAATTGCCAACAATCAAAAACAATGTAAACAATTACTTTCTACGAAAAAATTTTTACAGAATTTAACCTGAAAGTCATAATTTTGTAAAACTTAAACTTAAATTCCTAAGGTCACACCCGTCTTAGTCTTTTAATGGATATTCTGAGTAGAAATCAAGTTCTTTCAGTGTCTACCAGTTACTAAACCTTTTAAAACATAACATCCTTCGAAACAACAGCTTTTTTTAATAATACATTTTCTATTTATGGATTATAACCAAAAATGTGAGTAACTTGGTCACACCCGTCCCAATGGAATTGCCCTTATGGAAATCCGACTAAGGAAAGAATACGGGCTGGTACCTTCCATATAAAATGACCCATTATTTAAAAATTAATATTTTTTTCATAACATTCAAATGGTCAACTGGAATATACGGATCCGTTTCGGATCCAAAAAACGGCATCAGTGAAACCAGGATTTTACTGATCCGATACGGACCCGTTTCGTATCGGAAAAAGACTTAAAAACGGAATCAGTGAAATCGGTATTTTACTGATCCGATACGGGCCCGTTTCGGATTAGATAAAGACTTAAAAAAGGAATCAGTGAAATGGGGATTTTACTGATTCGATACGGACACGTTTCGTATTCGATAAAGACTTAAAAACAGAATCATTGAAATCGGTATTTTACTGATCCTATACGGACCCGTTTCGGATCGGAAAAAGACTTAAAAACTAAATCAGTGAAATCGGTATTTTACTGATGCGATACGGACCCGTTTCGGATTCGATAAAGACTTAAAAACGGAATCAGTGAAATGGGGATTTTACTGATCCAAAACGGACCCGTTTCGGATTCGATAAAGACTTAAAAACGGAATCAATGAAATGGTGATTTTACTGATCCGTTTCGCATTCGATAAAGACTTAAAAACGGAATCAGTGAAATCGGGATTTTTCTGATCAATTTCGGATTTGTTTCGAGGCCGTAAAAAGTGCACAATGTCAAAGAGAAAAGTTAAAGTAAAAATACTCAAAAAAATAAAAATATTCACAAAAAAAATTTATTCTTCCATCCGAGTAGATGGCCAAATGTACATTATCTTGTAAATTTTAGCTGTAAAAACTTGTTTTAAATGATCTTTAATTTCCGTTGCGAGTCCGAAATGAATCCGAAAATTATTTAAAAAAGGGATAAAAATCGGTCCTTTTTTCGAAAGGAATTTCATACGAAATCGGATCCGACTGGGATCCGAAACTGATTTACGTTTTGGATAAAATGTATGTAGAAACGGGTCCGTAACTAGTCCGAACGGATCCGGATGGCACACTGGGATATCATTAATTTGAGTAGGGGGTAACCAGAGAATACTAGGGTCCCGGCCTCAATGGGAGGAGAAGGGTTTTTCCATTTTCATTGCTCAATAAATATAGAAATTCTAATTTTAGGCAAGAAATAAATATTTTTTAAAAATATTATTTTCTTCTTCTTTGATAATTTTTCGGCTGTCAGGACTATATATTGAAAGATTTTTAGATATTCTTTAATATTTTCAAATTATATATTTCCAATATTTCAACAAATAAATACACAAAAAACATAAATAAATATAAACTATAATAAAACAACAATTAATATTCAAATTTCTTTCATTGTCATCTTTGTCGTGTAAATTTGCTCTTGTAATTAAGTCTTTTCTCAGCTTTGACATTAATTATATGGAGCATCTCCATGCTATATCTTTGTGAGTAATTTCTCTCCTCTGCTAGTATCTCTACGCCGTCAAAGTTGGGTTTGTGTCCAGTTAAAGTACAGTGAGTTGCAAGGGCTGTTTTTTTGCTCCAAGGGTTTAATAATTGCTTTTTTGGAGGATTTAAGTCTGTCTGAAAAGCCAGGAATGTATGTGACTTGTTCGTTGGTTCTTGTGTTGCACTACATGTTGTATTCGGTCTTCTGTTTGACATTTTTATTAAATTTATAATGGATCTTTTTTTATTTAAGAATTTGTTGTTTTTGATTATTTCTAGTCACTTATAACTTTATTGCCAACATATATTTAATTTGGATTTACTAGGGTCGTCTTTTTTGGACTCCCCTGGGCCTCGACCCAGATGTTTTGAACCGAAATGAAGATAATGGTACGTATGTTTATTTTTTTTTTATCGGTGATCTGCCCCATATTCTACACTTCATTCAATTTTTTACATAATTGACTTTTGTTATTTTGCAATTGCGTTCTTTTCTAAAAGTACAAAAAAATTTTTAGTTAAAATAAGATCTAACATGTTCTAGAATCGGCGTCGAACTCACACATATGGGGTCATCATAGAATCCAAAGGTACCTATTTTCAACTCCCTAAAGCTCCAAGAGCGCCGTCGCCAGCTATGACATTGGTTTACGTTTTTCTGAAACTGAACTGAAAAGACTGGCATCTTCAACTCTTCCAGCTAGACCTCAACCGGTGAAGTTCCATTGAACCTCTTTTCAATAGTTGTATACCCTTTCGACAGTTATTCTAAAGTGTTCCTATTTAATAATTTAACCGTTTCAAATACTGACTCAACTACTAGAAGCTACTAGTCAGTCAGTTTTGTTTGTTCTTCCCCTAGCACTAGCCCACTGTATGAATTCTCCAAAAATAAATAACTACAATGTTTACTAACAAATCCCAATGACAACAACATATGATGTAACACTTGTCTGTACGAAAAAGAGGGAAAAAGAAAGAACATCGGTATATAAAATGGCACAAGAACAAGGAACATTTACAAAATATTCCATTCCGCCTCATACCATAGCACACATCATCACTACAGAGAGCACAACAGCGGAGACGAAAAGGGCGTATTGTCCATAGAAATGGGAAATGGCAGCAACAAGAGTGCTCAACATATAGTGCTCATGTCAGAGAAAGCAAAGGAAAAAGTTATGACGTTTAACGCGAAGCAATAATTTTTAGAAACTAAAAGAATTTTTCACACATGATTGACATTTATAGAAAGAAATTTACAGAAATTCGTGTGAATTTTAAGTAAATTAAATAAAACAATAACAAAAAATGACTCACCATCCATCACACCATACACGTATTTCCTTGGGGGTCTGTTGTTGTCCCTGGCCATTGGTGGTGGTTGCCGTAGGACTAACACCGTTACTCAATGATTTATCACTCATTTTCGCCTTGATTTGTTGTTGTTGTTGCGTTGTTTTTTCTTCTCTTTGTTATATATATCTACAACACTTTTGATGTTTTAGATGTAAAACTTTCGAATTATTTTATTTCTTCTATGCCTTGCACACACTATAGAAAAATTTCCACAGTGAAAATTGTGATACCAAATTTGTATTTATTTGTTTTTGTTGCTGCTTTAGACTTTTTTTTCTATTACTTTTCTTTTTATTATATTTGGAATAATAATAATAAAAGAAAAAACACGGACGTAACAAAATAGAGGAGGAAACTGTGATGGACTGTCTGAATCACCGCGCAACACTCGACTAAACACAATGTTCACGGACCACGTCGACGCCGTCGCTATTTCTTCTTGTGTGAGTAGTTTAACAGCTAACA
Organism: Muscina levida; assembly: GCA_964034835.1. Taxonomy (NCBI): domain Eukaryota; kingdom Metazoa; phylum Arthropoda; class Insecta; order Diptera; family Muscidae; genus Muscina; species Muscina levida. The sequence goes on along the minus strand of OZ035881.1, from coordinate 9,889,257 downwards.
ATAAACTGAACCCATCGGCCAACGACTATGACGATGATGACGTCGACGACGGTTGACTCTTGCGGGGCTGTGTTGTTTTTGGGATCTTTTGTATATTTTTCGTTGTTTTATTTTTTACTTTATTAGTGCCACACCACCACGAGTAGTCGTAGAAGAGACGCGTGTGCTCGCTTCAAGCGTTTCATGAAATTTGTTTTGTAAAATGATTAATAACAAAATTTTTATTTGATTCTCAAGTCTCAGACAGCGGCGGCTACTTTGTTTCTCGTCACACACACCAAAGCTACTGTTATTTTGGTTTAAGGTTTGTTGTTTGCACTGAGTTGTTGTTATCGCTTAGAATATTTTCGTGCTCTTGCACTCTCTCAATATGCTGCAGAGATATTTATGTTACTCAAGTGTCAACTGTTTTTACATTTAAATATTTGTATTTTAATTTAGTTTTATTTTTGTTGATGAGATTCTGTTGGCCAACCAGTTATTTGTTTCCAATTACAATGACGTTGTGCCATCGGTGAGAATCTCAGAATGTAAAAGGTAATGTATAGATGAGAAAATACTAATGAAATGCCGCAAACTCTCTGTCTCTCTCTCTTTAATAGCGTGTATGTGATTTTAATATACAGAGTTGTCCAACCATCAACAGCTGGGAATGTAATAGATAGTGATGCATTGTTGCCGGATGTGATAAACGGGAGGTTAAAAGGTCACCTCCCAACAGGAAAATATATTCCGTTGAGTTTAACTTCACAGTGTCAGACTCATCCGGAAATCCGCCATAATTGTAAAGGATATGAAACGACAAGAAAATAATCATGGAAACGGAATGAAAATCAAACGCAGAATATGAAACGGATATAAGGAGGATTTGAGAAATAGATAAGATTGATGCCAGATCTGGCATTTAGAGCTTGAAGCCGATTGGTCTGGTGACCGCCGATTATGTTAGTGAGTAGCGCAAAAACGACAAGAAAAATATCAATGAAACGGAATGAGAAACAAACACAGAGTATAAAACGGATATAAGGAGGATTTGACATTTTTACTAAGCCTACTTTCCGCAAGATAAATAAATAAGAGTGATGCCAGATCTTGCGTTTTGAGTTTGAAGCCGATTGGTACGGTCCAGTGACCGCCGATTATTTTAGTGAGTAGCGCAGTAACAATAAACCTATTTGAAACAACAATTAACCGATTTGGAACGTAATGAGAAACAAGAATGAGGAGGAATGGACATTTATATTAAGCAGACTTCCGGCAACCAAGTCCGGATAAAAGTGATGCCATATACTAGTGTTCAAAGCCGATAAAACCCTCTTTACACTGGCAGACAAGTCTTTGAAATATAATGTCTGCCCAGACTTATCCCCTTATTTAGGGCGATATATTCGTTCTGCGATTTTGATTTTCATATATCTGGGCAGACATGTCTGATAATGTAGGGAAAATATAATGTAGGTTCGACAGATTTTTTGTTATTAGACAAATAAAGATATCTTTCAAGAAATTCACTTTAAAAAGTGTTGTACGAAATTTTTGTAAAAAATAAAATACAAATACGTTCATGTTGGCTGCTAGTGAAAAATTAAAGTTTGACAGATATGTCTGTAATGTAATAGGGAAGACAGAAGACAGTTGTTTACACGGATTTTTTTTGTCTCCCAGATAAGTCTGTCAGTGTAAAGTGCTCTTTAGGTTGACGCAGTCGACGCTGCAACAGAAGCAGATAAAAGTGATGCCAGATATTGCATTCATAGCAATTTTGTTAAGAGTTTGGAGCATAGAGTAGTATAATATAAAGAGATTCCAACTCACTCTTTAAAATTAGGTTTCATAGGCCGATGGGAACTTTTCTCTCTTATGGGGAGAAATGAGCAAATATGAGGAGAAGTGTGTAGGGCTCTGGTTTGGAGTCGCATCGACTGGCGCAGTGACTGCCGATTAGAGATGGGTTTAGACCTAAGTATTTACCCAACGCTGGTATTTACCCATTTATACCCACTTTCATACCTGGGTATTTATCTAATTTCGGGTAAATACGCATTTGAATAACAAATACTCGTTGTTACGTAGAGTAAGATAAATGTGAACCCAGGGTAAATATCTGTGTATTTACATCTAAACACCCAATTTACCATTTGGGTATTTACCCTTGTCCAATCGGCAGTAGTGGATTAATATCGTGAGGTGGCGCAATATCAGATTTATCCGGAAATCTGGCATGAGTAAACGGATGGGAAACAACAAGAAAAAATTATGGAAACGGATTGAGAAATAAACACTGACCATGAAACGGTAACCAACAGAACAATATGAGTGATGCCATATCTAAGAGTCTGAAGTCGATAGGGCTGACGCAGTCGCCGAAGACCAAGATCAAATACGCCGCCGGCTGCCATGGGGACCTAGGAAGCCCTAGGGACCTTTGGGTACTACGATGACCCCATATGTGTGGCTACATAACTATAAGGTATTATCACTACAATACAAATCATGCTATTTTAAGGTCTCTACGGATATTCTGGACCAAGTAAGAATTATTTTTATATTTTATGTTTAGATCTAAAAATTTCGATTTCAATTCTTAGAAAAAGTACTAGGGAAAATATAAAGCATGTGACAAAAAACTTCCACAAATCTATTTAAAAAAATCGTTATACAAAATTTGTGGAAAAAATTACAAATATAAGATATTATCAAATTTAGTCAACAATTTTGAATTTAATTCCTAGTAGAATCAGTAAGAATTGTTTTGAAAAATTAGCATGTAAAAAAAACTTCCAAAAATTAATTTAAACAAAAATGCCGTTATACTATTATTAACAACAAATCAATTTAAAAAAAAACTAAACAAAATTTGCGGGAAAAAATAAAAATAGAGGATCTTAAGGTCTATTAAGCATATTTTTTATATTCTTAATAATATTCCAAAAATTAATTTTAAAAAAATCGTCGTTGTACAATTATTAACAAAAAAAACACAAAACAATATTTTTTTGTTTTTGCAAAAAAATGTCCTACATTATTAAAATATTAAACTAATTAGAGAAACGTTCAAATATCTTCATTTTTTTTTGTTTTATTTAAAAAATTTGCATTTATTAATATTTTGGCAAAAATTTAAATTTTTTTGTCCGTCCATGTTTGGAATTTTTTCCGATAAATGTAAACAAACAACGAAAATGGTGTTTGCCGGATAAAAATTATTGAGAAAAATCGCTTAAATTCAGCTATTTCAAAGTACAACTCAGTGCATTTTTTCGCATCTTTTATGGATAGCATAGTTGGAATCGTGGTGATAATACCTTTAATTTAAGTACCCCCACATACGTGTTTGTAATAGGTTCCAAAGGATCCTACTTTGGTATACCAAGGCCCCTTGGGCGCCAGCACTAACCTTGACCATAGTTTTACTGTTTAGGGGGTATTTACAAGGAGATGAAATTTTTTCCTGCCCTCAATGTCATCATTTGCACTTGGAAACATGTTATAGAAGTGTAAAATGACACTACTACTAAATATAAATAAACATACATACCTATGTATTAAATATCAAAGTATATTCTCAATCCGTTACTAATACTTCCTTAACTTGTTATCTCTCCCTCGACACATAACCTATACACAATTCATTCATATATGATCGTTAAAATAATCTCTCTCCAACATGACGGCAATCTTAATCCCAATGGCATTAATAACAACAACAACAAAAACTTAATCTTATATCCTCCTCGACACCGCTTGTTTTCTACACCGCCCATTTCCAAAAACTCCCTGGGCAATGTCTCACTATTGGCACTCTCCTTAACAACCACACTCATACTCGTTCGCCCACCCGCCTTCCCCGTTATATTCTGACGCGCCAAACCAGCATTCGAGTTTACCCGCGCGCCCCCTATCTTCATTTGTTTTTACTGTGCTGCTCTTGTCAAAGTAGCGCGCGTAGTAACTTAAAGAACAAAACAAAACGAAACGGAAAGAACAAGAAGTGATTCTTCTATGACAAGTAAGTAAAAAGTGGCGTGACTTTTTTCGTTATCAATTTCATTTCATTCAGAACACTCACACGCTCAACTCACACCGTCACAAATGTCTCCCCGTAGTATTTGCAGTACATTTGTATACGAGTTGTTTGGGCAAACGGATGGATGGGTGGATGAATGAACGAAACGGAACGGACCTTCTGTTTTGAAATTATCGTGTGGACCACATATGTACGTGTACACGTTTTATCTGCATTCGAAAGGGTTGTATCTGTCGGTCGAATACTTAGACTCACACTAGCCCATATATATTAGCTGAACTATGTCTATGTCTGTGAACTGTTGGTTGATTGATTTCGTTTGTTGATTACGGCCGGAACGCGCGCTCGTACTTGTTGAGAGATTTCACTTGGCACGCTGTGGTATGTTTGGTCCAGAGTCCATCGTAGCGGTCCATGCTCCTATAGATTGGGGTTTTTCTGGGTTGCATTGGTGGCAGTGTGTGCAGCGGTGTTGCCAGATGGTTGGATTCTATTTTAATTCGTTACGCAGGGGTAATAAGATTAAAGTTATTACATATAACCTAGCTATTTTAAGGTGTCTTCGGAAATTTTGGAAAGTAACTGTTTTTGGCGAATTGGGTGTAAAATAATTATATGTGTTAAGAGGCGGTCTGAATTGCACTTCACTGGGCGAGGTTTGGCTGGAAAAACTGATGCTATCCTCTTCAGTTCAGTCCTACAAAAAACGAAAACCAAGGTCAAAGATGGCGCCCGTTCCTTTGTGGCCCTAGTTTATCTAAATAAGAGGCTCCTTTGGTGCTTTAATAACCCCCTATGTGCGGGTACTTAAATTAAAGGTATTATAACCACGATTCCAACATAGGTCCCATAGGCAATGCTGAACCAAGTTATACCTATTTTTGTATATAATTAATAAATTAATTAATCTATACGTTTTTGCGGTCAGTGGCAAATTTCAAATAATTTTTTCTTTTTAAATATAACCAAAAAACGATTAAAAAAAACTTTGCCTACGGAGCTTTGTGCTTTCTTAAGTTTTACATTCAAAACCGTTTTCCCTATGAAACTGTTTTTAAATAACCGAAAAATTTAATACAAATTAGTCTTTCGAAAGTTTTAAATTTAATTTTGAATTTTTTTAAAAAAAAAAGTTCTAATCAATAAAAATACCAAAAAGTACTTTTATTATATCAAACAGAATTTTTATTTTGTCAAAAAGTACTTATGTCGTACCAAAAAGTACAATTAGTTGTACCAAAATTTTGTTCATTGTATCAAAAAGTTCTTTAATTGTGCCAAAAAGTACAAATAATGGTACTTTTTCTTTAAAAATAGTTGGCAAAATAATTTAGGTACAATAAAAGTAATTTTCTGTGCAACAAATGTACTTTTTGGTTCAACAAAAGTACATACTTTGTATACTTTTTAATACAATATATTGCACTTTTTTTTAATAAAAGTACTTGTACTTATAATAAAAGTACTTTTTTATGAAATAAAAGTACTTTGTGGTGTAATTAAAGTACCTTTTGATACAACAAATGTGCCTTTTCATGCAATAAAGTACCATTTGGTGCAATGAAAACACCTTTATGGTACAATTAATTTCACTTTTTGTTACAATAAATTGTACAGTTTCGTTCAATAAACTGTACTTTTTGGTACCATCAAATTGCTATGCGGTATTATAAAAGTTCTTTTTTGTACAATAAAAGTTATATTTAATTCAGTAAAAGTACTTCGTGGTATAATGAAAGTACTTTTTGGTACAAACAAAGGTCCATCTTAGTACAATAAAAGTAATTTGTGGTACACTAAATGTACCTTTGATATAATAAACTGTTTACATTTTGGTACAAACAAAAGTACATTTTGATACAATAATGGTACTTTGTGGTATAATAAAAGTACCTTTGATACAATAAATTGCACTTTTTGTACAACAAATCTGTTTGTGGTATAATGAAAGTACTTTTTGATACAACAAAAGTACAATTATTTTCACTTTTTGGTACACTTAAAGTACCTTTATGTATCAAAAAATTAGCTTTTTGATATAATAAAAGTAAAATAAATTATACTTTTTGGTACAATAAATTGTACTTTTTGGTATAATAAGTTGCACTTTTATGTACAATTAAAGTTTCTTTTGGTATAAAATTTTTTTTTATTTTTTGGTTCAACAAATTGTACTTTTTGATACAATAAAAGTATTTTGCGGCAAAAATGTACTTTTTGGTACAATAACCGAACAATAAATTGAAATTTTTGGCAATATGCATTTTAATTTTTGGTACAATTAAAGTACTTTTTGACACAATTAAAATACTTTTTGATACTATAAACAAAATTTTGGTACAATAAATTGTACATTTTGGTACAATATAAGTACTTTCTGAAAAAATAAAAATACCAAATTGTGTCATCAAGTTCTCCCCTTAATTTACATTCCCATTTTGAAATTTGTTAAGAATAAGGGAAAAGGAGAATAAGCTAAATATCCCGAGGAGATTTTATTTTTAATAGAGGAATTGGGCAATAATTCCCAGGGAATTGTTATTCAGAACCAAAATGATGTTTTTTTTCTATGTATACTTTGGTTGCTCGCTAGGCGGTAACGGCTGCTATGTGTTTCAACATTGGCATTTGCAGACACAAATACAACACTGCATACATCAGCAGCAACAGTAGTTTCATTATATTGTTGTGTTTCTCTGCCGATTCGTTTCAACCACAACAATGTTCCGTTTCCTCGCAATTTCACGCCCCGACACAACTAAACACATCGGCTACAAAAACAACAATAACATCAATTCATGATACGCTCTTCCTCATTATAATACAGGTTTCGTTCGTTACTTGATTAACTGAAAAGTGATGAAATAATTTTAAAAACTGTTAAATAACAATAACGTATTGCATAATATTAATAAAATAGGTAGTCATAGATAAGCGATAAGATAATTATTTTTTTTGTATTTATTTCCAAGTAATGAATAATGTTATTCGTAATGCCACTCTGTGTGTAACGGCTTAATATTTATAAATCATGTATTAACCCATATGAAAGAGAGTGATTTTTCTTAGCATCCTCCCTGTATTTTTGGGTGTTTTTTTAATTAACCCGTTAATAATGAAAAATACATTTCGATCTCTTCTCTCTTTGTCGTTTTGTTTATATTTCTGTCGCTCTATCGCTCTTTCTCTCTCACTCTCTTAATTAAATAATGCGAATTATTAAAAATATTCAGATGCCATTCGATTTTGTTTAGTTTCCCTTTACGTTCACAACACTGTGGTTGTGTCTGCGCTTATTCCTTAGCCTTGCACTTAATGTGAGGAAGAAATTTAACCACCACGAGCACAAAAAAAAAATACCGCAAATGTCTAAACGCTGACGTAGTAAAATATCATTATTTTGTTTCGGAAAAAGCCGGGAATTTTTATGTTTTCTGCACGGTTGAAATGTTTTAATAGTTTCCAAAAATTTTCCATTATTATAACGCGGAAATAAATAAGATATCTACTTATCTCAAGTTGTTCAATTTATATAATAAAACAACGAGAAAAAGAATAAATAAATTGACCGTTGGCAATTCATTCAATTTTATCGCCAATAGCAACAGCAACAACAATATACAAATTACGCCGACAAATTACCCTAGAAAATAAAATTCATTAAAAAACGAACACATTCGAAATGACGGACGTACGCAAAAGACAGGTGAGTAACTGAAAGCGTGTGTGTGTGTGCGTTTGTAAAGAAGTGTAAAGAAAAATATTAGAAATCAAAACTATTTTCATAAAGGTTACCCTGTGGCGAGGTTCAACAGGTAATAATTTAAGCCATGTAACAAAACGGTAGGGACGGACAAACGGACGGCTACACTATTCTACAACCGGACCAGATAGAAAGTCCGTCGTTGCCATTGTAGTCATCGTTGCACACTCTCTATAGATGCTGTGTTAGTTTGTGGGCCACATTGAGAGGTCTGCATTGTCATTTATAGATCAACCGGCCAAAAATTACGTTATCATGTCGCTTTTATAGTGGCCCGAAAGAAATGTTTTATACGATTATTTTGATACAGTAAACGGGGTGTGGTATATTCAGTTAGGTGAGGGAAAAACACCAAGAATGAGTGTAAATAAATTAAGTACTATGCAAATGTAAATCACCGTTACATAAAGTGAACGTATAATGAACGAGGGTCTACAATAACGCCGAGTCATCAAAACAGATCACTTAAGGTGCAAATCACTTAGAATTGATGTCAAAGTAGTGGACCTGGTTGAATTGCACTTCATCGGGCGAGTGTCTGACTGGAATAAGTGAAGATGCCATCCTCTTTAGTTCGGTGCCCAAAATAGGGTGCCCAAAATATTGTACTTTATATAATCCCCTTGGCCTCTACGGCCAAAATAGACCTATTTTTGGACATTCTTTCGGAGGAAATATACATTTTTTAAAATCTAAATTTAAAAAAAAAATTGATTAAACAATATTTAAAACTAAATTTCTTTAGTGGTACTTAGGGTGTTCAAAACCGAAGCTAAAAACCGTCTAACAGATTTTTTTCTCTGAAACTGTATGCCGATTTCTTCAAAATTCCAATTTCGAATACCGGGTTTTACCGGTTTTTTTATGTTGGTTAACCGGTTTTTCAAAAAGAAGTATTTTTACAGAACAGGTTTAAAATGTTGTTTATGCTTATCAGACATACTTTGGGTTGATTTCAAAGGATGCTTTCATTGAAATTTCCTTATGCAATATGAAACTTTGATTAGAAAATGCTGCTAGATGACGCTCATATTGAAATGAGTGAGATGACGTCCGTATTCATATAAAAAAAACTTTCAATTGTCGCTATCTCCTAAACTAAGCGTCCAATCGCGATAAAGGGCTTAATTTGCAAGAACCATACAATAGTGGGGAAATCACCAATATACGGTTGGGATGTCATCGTGAAATAGATTGGGATCTCACCTTGAAATGAGTGGGAAGCCGCCGATATTCATATGAAAAACTTTGTGCCTTCATTTCCTATACTTAGGGACTAATGGTAAATAGGAGGTTAATTTGCGATCAAATTGATACCTTAATTCTAAACCATGCTAAATGTAAGTTTTACACTTATATGTTAAGTTAAAATTTCCTAATAACTTCTGTTTGGATGAGCTGAATATAAATTAAATCATACTGAATTAAAAAACTCTAATTAGTTGAAAGGAGTAAGGTATCAATTTTTTCATATTTTTTTGCATATTTGGTTTAATTTTACAATTTCCGAAAAACCGAACGAAACCGGTTAAACCGTTTTGTTTACTAAATAATGTATTCGGAAACCGAACTGTTGGAAAAAAGTATTTTTCAAATAAACCGGAAACCAATTTTCTGAAAAATTCAAGTATTTGAACTCTATAATAGTGCGTAACCACTTTAACTTGCTCAAAAATCAGCCGCTACTTTTCAAAAAAATAGTAAATAAATTTGCATTTAAAAAAAAAGTTTGTGATTTACCAATTCTGTGGTTGTGATTTAAAAAAATACACCGTTTTCCTTTAATACCGATAATTATTATCATTTTTATTTTTTTTCTACTTCTAAACTGTATTTTATCTCTTTATTTCGAATTCTTCTCGTTTTTTTATTTTGAATTTAATAGATTTAACTACAAACTATACTATAAAACAAAAATACAAAAACATTCTTGAAAAATAATTTTTTTTTTAGTGAACTTGCATATTTTAAATTTTTATTTAATTTTCAAAATATATTAAAATTATAATTGCAAAAAAAAAAACTAAAAAAATATATAAATAAAATCAAAAATAACAAGAAAAAATTAACAAAAGAAAATATAAAAATAATCCAAAAATAACAAGAAAAAATTAACAAAAAATAAAAACAAATTAAAAAAAAATCTAAAATTACAAAAAAAAAAATTTTCCCAACATCAATTTTTAAAAAATATTTTTTTAATTTAATATATTTAATATAATTTAAAAAAATCACAAAAATTAGCAAAACTACAAGAAAATAAAAATATGTAAAACTAGAATAGAATATAAAATAAAACTACAAAAAAAACATAAAACGAAACAAAATATTCCACCATCATTCTTTTAAAATTTTTTTTTTTTCGAAAAGTCCATTTTTCAAACTTAATTCAAAATTTTAATTTAAGAAATTTTTCTTTAACAAGCGTAAATTACAAAATTTGTCTAACTCGTTTAGAATCGTGGTGATAAGTAATATTTTTAATTAAGGGACTCCGCATATGGGGTCATCAGAGAACCGTAAGGGCCCCTATATGTAGCTCCCATGGCTCTCTGACCTTGGTTTTTGTGTTTTTACTAGAAAAAGTATCTTAAGACCAAATTCGTTACATAACCTTTTTTAGACGATTGAGCCATGTCCGTCTTTCCCGATGACTCAAGGGAAATTTCATTGGACCACGTTACTCACATTTTTAGTTATAATTTATAAATAGAAAATGTATTATTCAAAAAAAAGTTGTGATTACCAAGAAAGTTAAGTTTTAAAACGTTTAGTAACAGGTAGACACTGAAAGAACTTGATTTCTGCTCAGAATGTCCATTAGAAGACAACGACGTGTGTGATCTAACGAATTTGAGCTTTTATAAAATTATGACTTTCAGGTTAAATGATGTAAAATGTTCCGTAAAAAGTCCACAATTATTGTGATGTAGTTAATTGTTTGTATTGTTTGTGATTTCTTAATTAAAAAAACCTTTTAGGAAAAAGACGGGTGTGACCTAGTAAAATAAACTTCACAAGTATAAAGAAATTAAAGTTAGGGTGGGTCAATTTTTTTTTTCTCGACCAAGCGGTTCTCAATATCGTAATTTACAATTAATTCTAAGAAAATTTGCCCAAGAAACCATGCGTCTAAAATCAAAATCGAGCCCCCGTGCACCGAAAAAGCACAACTATCGAGTAGTGGGGTTAAATCTAAATAGAAACTAAAATCGTTAAAAACCCGAATTTTTAGTCTTTTGCAAAAAAATTCATAACTCTTAAAATTGACTATGGATTTTGATGGTTGGAGTGTTGTATTATTTGAAAAATTGTGGTTCTGTGTATTTAAAGGCAAATATTTAAAAAACAAAAATAATTTTTTTTTTAATTTACTGAATTGTGCGACAGAAAATTAAACATATTAACTTTGTTCAATAATCAAAAAAAAAATTGTTATAAATTTAAAATATTGAATATTTTTATGTTTTTAAGCGATTTAAATTCGAATTTATTTTTTTAATTTAAATATGATTTTTATTAAGGTTTTAATTTTCGTATAATTTTTTAAAATTTTGAAACTAAATTGGGAATTTTTTCATTTTAAATTTCGAAAGAATTCTTAAAAAAAATTAGTAAAAATTTAATATTAAAAAGAAGAATTTAATAATAAAAATTTAGTTAAAACTAAATTTCTTCTTTTGTATTTAAATTTAAAAGACGAAAAGTTTTTATCCGAAGACATTATTATTTACAATTTAAAACTTAAAAACAGATATTTTTAATTCATTTATTTTTATTTTTTATATAAATTTTCTGTGTAATTAAAAATATATTAAAAAAAATGTTTCTTTATAAAAAATCTTTTTGTCTAAAAATTTAAAAGGTCTACAACATTTTAATAAAAACTAAATTTCTTCTTTTGCATTTTTGTGTTTAAATTTAAAAGATAAAAATTTTTTATCCAAAGACATTTTTATATTTATTTACAATTTAAGACTTAAAAATCAGACATTTTTAATACTTTTATTTTTATTTTGTTAAATAAAAGTTTCTGTGCAATTCTAAATTATAATATAAAAAATTTCTTTATAAAATATCTTTCTGTCTTAAAAATTTTTTAATGTCTACAACAATTAAATAAAAACTGAATTTCTTCTATTACATTTTTGTGTTTAAGTTTAAAAGACAAAAAGTTTTTATCCGAAGACATTTTTTTATTTATTTACAATATAAAACTTAAAAACCAGACATTTTTAATACTTTTTTTATTTATATAAAATTTTCCGTGTAATTGTAATTTATAATAAAAAAAATTTTCTTTAGAAAAAATCTTTTTGTCTTAAAAATTTAAAATGTCTACAACTTTATGTTTAAATTTTGAATTTTAACTTTTAAAGACAAAATAAATTGAAAATTAATTTTAACTATTTTATTTAATTACCAAATTGTGCGACTTTGCATTTGATTATATAGTAAAAACTAATATCTACATTTTGTTCACTTTAAATTTCTTGAACAGATCACACACACCTCGTTGCTTGCCTCAATAGAGTGCCAACAGATACTTTTAATGTTCTCTAAGCGATTAATTACATTTTTTTTCATTTCTATTTCTATTTCAATTGTCTGTATTTTCAATTGATTTTGTTGGGTTTTATTTTACACATGTATTTATTTTTTTATATTGGATTTTCAATATTACGTATGTGTTTTTTGCTTTAATTAGCTAATTTCAATATTTTTTCAATTGAGCTAATTTGTTAATTAGCCAAATTCTTGAAACTTAACATCAATGAAACAATTTTCAACGGGTTAAATAGTAGAGCGCTGTGCTGCACTGATATCAAGTAATGTAGTGTAATTTATGACGTTGAATCCGTTGATCATTGGAAAATGTATCAATTTGAAAAATTATTCAAATTCATATCAATCAGCGGATGTTAAGTTAATTCAAATGAGGCAATTTTGATCCTGAAAAAGTTAGTGAACATTTTCTCTAAAAAAAAATTAAACTACTTTTGTATACGCGGAACCGTAGTATTATCAATCACAGTACAACATTTTTTAGCTCATTGTTTTGGGACTCAATTCTGAGAACTGCACGTAAAAGTAGCCCCAAAAAGAAGAAGTTCTGCTTCATTTGTTTTGTCAAGTTACATGCCATAATAATTTAATATCAAGAAGAGCCTAAAACGTGACAAATTTCCCTATACGATACTTACTAACTCCCAAAATCATGTGTTGTACTGTGAAAATATACACCCGTTAAGCTTTCGTCATAAAGTTATTTGGTGTAATCGTATTTCCCTACACATAGTTTGCACGTACTTGATATGGGCAGAGATTAACGTATGTCCCAGAAAATTTCAAAATTCTAATCAGTGCAGACGACAGTCACGCATCGATATTAACATAGATAACAAAAATATCTTATCATGTACTCTATCGTATTTTCTGACAACTCATTCCTAAATATTACATATGTACTACGATTTCATAAGAGTTTTTAAATATTACTTATCAATAATTTTATTATTTCGAACGATTATTATATGACTCTTTAACTTTTACCCCCCACCGACTGGAAATTTTTAAGGGTTTACAATTATACCACCAACACTTATGAGAATTCTAGCAGGTGGTAACCAGAAAATAACAAACCAAGGCCAATAAAGTTTAATTAAATTTGATTAAATTCGAAATGATGATGTAAGAAAGGACGGCGGAAAGTCAAACGTCATTAGTTACATACGCATAGATGTGTTATTATAAAAGTAGCAATTAGAATATTATAAATTTAGAAAGCTATAATTTAATAAGGGCCGAACAAGTCTTAAAAGTATTAATTTTAATATAATCAAATTACCCTATACTATACTTACTAACTTCAAATCGATATTAAATTATTATGGCATGTAACTTGACAAAACGGATGATGTAGAACTTCTTTTTTTTGGGACTACTTTCACGTGCAGTTCTCAGAATTGAGTCCCAAAATCATGTGTTTTACTGTGTTATTATCGAAGCCCTACGCTCCTTATAGGAACTAAAGTGACTTGTATATACATAAATACATATATATATATTTCATCATATGTATTCAATCTAAATTTTCTAATCATCTATGTACTATTCAAATCAAAACATTTAGACTATTTATATTTGATTTGACACAAGATACAAAAGCATGTCACTTTCCTGCTATCTCAAAACTATTTACTTTACCAACAACATTTTGCATCATCATCGTGTAATTTTTTATAATTTCTCAGCCTTACGTATACAAACAATTTGCATTAAGTTAATTTAATATTTATTACACAAACACAACACAGAACACACTTAGATAACAACTCAATGACGACGACGACCAATAGCTCACCCAGACAGCCGTTTGGGTTATAAGTGAGTAACTCTGTTTGAAATTCTTATCATATTCTAAAGGGGTAACTCAATTTGATGGAATTGATAAGATTTTCATATAGTAAACTAAGTTGTATTGTTGTTGTTTTTAACACAAGTTGTGTGCGAATGTACATATACTAGATAAATACATTAATGTATTAATTTTTTTTAGTACATTGTTCAATTGCGAGTATGATGATGATTTTATTTGGTAGGAGCACTTTATATGTTGATATATTTATGGACCCACGCTGCTGACCCAATAGGAAATAAATAAAATAAAAAAATAATAATACAATATAATAGGAAATAAAATAAAAAAATAAAATTAAAATCTAAGAAATAGTGCATTTTTGGAAAACATAGAACAAAATAAAATAATAAAAAAAATAAAATTGAAAACTGGGTAATTCCAGTGGGACGGGTGTGACCATGTTACTCACATTTTTGGTTATAATACGTTAATAGAAAATGTATTATCAAAAAAAAGATGTGATTACCAATAATGTTAAATATCAAAACGTTTAGTAACAGATAGTCACTGAAAGAACTTGATTTCTGCTCAGAATATCCATTAGAAGACAACGAAAAGTGCGACCTTTGAAATTTGAGCTTTTACAAACTAATGACTCATTTAAAATTCTGTTAAATTTTTCATAGAAAATACACAATTATTGTGATGTAGGTAATTGTTCTGTTTTAAGTACTTAAAATCTAAAAAAAAGAAAATATGGGTGTGACACCATTTTACGGGTGTGACCAAGTGAAATACATTTCAAAAGTATGAAGAAATTAAAATTTTTATAGACTTCAATTATAAAGGGTTTTCCAATGAGAGGTGTTATTGTGAATGGCCCGCTATTTCCGTAGCTGTCACTTTTGAAGCATTTGACAAGTAGAAACTACGCCATTACTAAAAATGGAAAGATACACGTTTTAACAACGCATTGAAATTTTTAAAATTTACTACAAAAATGGTCCTCGGTGACTACGTCAACAAGCAAAATTGTTGAATCAGGGGTTCGGAAAACCCAAGAGTTATTGTTGAGAAGCCTCTCCATCCTCCATTCTCAACGTGTGTATGGAAGGTATCAGTATTTTTCAGTCGATATAGACCATATTTATTCCAGAGTCAAATATTCATAAGCGTACATTTTTCGCAAAATATGACTGCATTAGTGTACTTAGAACAATGATACGTATATAAAACCATTAGGTTGAATTCGATCTTTTGTATAGGATGTACCAGAAGGGGCGTGGCAAATGTTTCTGTTTTTTGAGGTTTTGTCTACAATTACAAGATTATAAAACTTGCCGAATTAAAATATTTTTCACTTGTCAGTTTAAAAGTTATGGAAGAAATATTAGTTTTCCAAAATAGGCAATTTTGTATGAACGCGGGTCAGTCGATGTAGACCATATTTATTCCTGATTCATATTTTCATAAGCGAACATCTATCGAAAATATAGCTAAATTAAGGGTACTTACAAAAAATATATGTATGCAAAACTATGAGGGTCAAGTCGGTCATTTGTATGTGAGGTACCAGAAGGGGCGTGTCAAAGATTTTGGTTTTTTTGGGCGGTTTGTCTACTATTATAATGTAATTAAACTGTCCATTTTCAAATATCCTCCAGTTGTTTGGTTTGGAAGCAATATTAATTATCCAAAAATAGGTAATTTTGTATGGGAGGTACCAGTACCAGGGGTGGGGCTATTCTGCCCATTTTCCAATCCCATAACTTCATTTGGAAAATAGTAATACTGGTAAATTTCCATACGAATCAGATAATGTTTACCAGCCTGACAGACGGACATAGCTCAATCGTCCTAAAAAAAAGTCCTGAAACGAATTTGGTCTTAAGATACTTGGGGTCTAACTCGTCTCCTTTAATGCGTTACACTTTTTCTCGTATCAAATGATATATACCCTCATTCCTCAGGGTGATGGTATAAAAATTAAAAAATAAATTGTATGTGGACCACCTTAAGGGTTGAAGATAGAGGATAAATATGTTCTAAGAAACTGTTAGGTTTTGAAAAATAGTGGGGGTCGGTCATACATTTAACTCCTCAAGGGGTACCTTAAGGGCAGTTAGAGCGATGGAAACAAAAATAATTTAGTATGGAAGCCTTTTTAGATGGTAATGAAGGGTGATGGGTGTAGGTATGTTTGGGGAGAATGTTAGGAGGGAAAAATGACTGGCAGTCGGTCATACATTTTACCCCACTAGGGGCGACTCCGGGGCAGTTGTTGGGCTTGTCGTGAATGTTTACCCCTTCACGACCACCCAGAACCACAATGCGCAGCCATTTGGAAGAAGATGTTGCATCGTCTCGGACTTCTTCTCGTCCTTACGCACACGACAATAGTCCGGTATGGATCAATCCCATTTGCAGTGGCCAGCCAGAATTCCACAGGCCAGTCTCAAATCACTCCAACTCATGCCAACCATATATTTCGATCGTTATCTGTTATATTCAGGCCATACTGATCTAGCTCTTATACAGTCGGTTCGAGATATCCAACGCCTGCTAGCTGTTTTCCACATCCAGTATTCCACTAAGCCAAAAAGTAAACAAATGGGGGAGTGAACATCAACCAGAGAGTCATGATCAGGCATAGTACAGCCTCTTATAGGCAATATGTTTGCTGATTCATGATTCGTTTTCAGAGAAATCGCAATGTCCCTTAACCCAACAGGCTGATATTTCCATTAGAGTGGGTCAATTTGTATGGAGTAAAAAGAATGCACCAAGCGGTTATCAAAATCGTATTCAGCTATGAATTCTAAAAAATAATTGCCCAATAAACCATGGTTCTAAAATCAAAATCGAGCCCCCGATTTTTAACGAGAAACTTTTCTTATCGGGGAAAAAATCCACAATAAGCGCAGCAACTACCCCAGAATCGCCCTAGAGGGTTAAAATGTATGAACACCGGGGCAGACAAAGCGGTAGAAGCAAATTGAATAAAATAAAATTGTGTGTAGGTATGTTGGGGGGGAAATGTTACGAGGGATAAATGACTGGGTCAGCCACATATTCGAACACTCTAGAGGCGATTCGGGGCAATTGCGAAATTTTTGTGTATTTTTCCCTAATACGAAAACTTTCTCCAATATGAAAAGTTTTCTCGGGCTCGATTGTTGATTTTAGACCCATGGTTTTTTGGGCAAATTTTCTTAAAGTCCATCGTAGGCTAAAAAAAAGGCTTAGCTGCTGGTGCTCGCTGAATACACCAACTCCTGTGCCATGTTTCATCTACGATCCGAATGGTCAGTAAGTACCTCAGCCTGAAAAACACTGTAAACATTATGTAGTAAAAAATAAAGGTTTAACTGGTGGTTGTCGCTGTATACATCAGCTTCTGTGCCATGTTCCATCTTCGATTCGTCAGTAAACACCGAAATATTTTCACCATAATGAGTCCCGCTGTCTTCCATTCCAATCTTTCCTGAATTTCCACTTCCTTTTTATGGAAATCTATACTTTTCGTCAAAAAAAAAATCAATAAGAGGTGGCGGATGAAAAGCGTTATCATTACCTAAAAACTGAGAATATTCGCACGACCATGTGTGTATTGCTACCAATTGCTTCATTCAATTTGATAGCCCTTAAGGCCACAGTTGCCTTAACGTACAAGTTCATAGGCATTGGTATATATTCATAGGTATTGGAATACATCTAAAGCCGCTGGCGGTGTGATCCTTGGTAGTCACCCTTTTGACCTTGCGGAGCATTTTTAGTAAATTACTCTTATTCGTACATCATTTCTTGCCTATTTCATTTTATTTATTGGTTAAAAATAGGCGTAAGAGGATTCATGGGTCCCGTAGGATCTTACAATCTCGTTTCAAAGATAACTTTCATTTGAGTAGCCGCACATAAGGACCAACATAAGACCCAAGGGCACCCCTTTTTGGGCTCCCTATGGCCCCAAAAAATCCACATGGTCTTAAAACAGCATTGGATTCTTCTCAAAAATATCTTTCATTTGAGAAGCCGCACATAGGGGGTCAACATAGAATCCATATATACCTGCACTTTTGCCATATATACCTCATCTCCTCCTTCTCTCATCATTTAATATGTTCTCAATATTACAAAAATATTTCTTCATTTAAACTTTGCCATCATTTGAAAACACACACAAAACTGTCAATTTAAGTAATTGCTGATATCATAAACAAATTCGTAGAATTTCAGCACTATGGCAACTCAAGCTGTTATACGAGTACTAGTACTCGAATTGTCATGTTCTCATCTTATCTCTCTGTTTGATTTAGCACAAAAACAAAAACTCGTTTTCATTTCCTCCTATCAACAAAAAATAATCGACAATAGCATCGAAACAATTTGGCAAATGGAACATATAAAGAATTTCTCACTTACTCACTGGTACTACGCTGCCTCTCTTGCTCTCACTCTATCTCACATTTGTTTTTGTTGGTAGAGGGCATATTTTTTCTTACGGTAAGCAAATAAAAATCAACAACATAACAGCAAACAAAAATCAACTTGACATAATACTACATTCGCATAGTAGAGAGAAGAGACGACGACGTCCGTCGATGCTGAATCGGAAATCTCGTTTTCTAACTTGACGTGTTAAATAATACTAAAACAAAACAACAGTTTTACAAAATATTTTACCAAAGTTAAACAAAAGAAATATAATGTATCAAGTCAATTAAAAAGAAAAGGCTTTGATTTAGTAAAGACAACGACAACGACGGAGATACAATTTGGAACATGAAATTTGATTACGTTTTGGTAGGGAGTTGCTGCTGTAGTCAGCGTTTGTAGTGTTGTGAAAACTGTTTTGTATTTCTTAACAATTTTTATTTATTAAAAAAAGTTATGGCTTACTTTATATCGTTTTACTGTTTCTTCTTTCCAGTTAAGTTCCACAGATGACAAGAACGCCAGTACATCTACACGTCGCAAATCACCCGGTGCATCCGCTTCCGCCGGAGGTGGTGGTGGTTTACCCAAAGGTCTAAAATTATCGTTTTTCTGTTTAATCATATCAGTATGTCTATTATTAGTTGGCTTTGGTAAGTTTTTGTGAGATTTTAAATTTAATTTAGAAATACTTAATAGTTAATGTTACTCTTTTTCTCTCTCTTCCAGGCTTATACATAGACACTAGCAGTCCATTTTTAGTGCAATTAGCGTCCAAATTGGGTTATAGCAAAACTCAATATGCTGTGATTATTGATGCTGGCTCCACGGGTAGTCGGGTGTTGGCCTACAAGTTTGATCGCAGTTTTATAGGTGAGTAACTTAAAGAGCAGCGCTATTATATGAAGATGTGTAAATAGATTTTGCAATGGGAGCCGACCGTGACATGATGGTTAGAATAAGTGCGGGAGACCAGGGTTTGATTCTTGTCTTGGTCATCTGCATTTCTTTCATTAGCGGCCCTGTTGATGTTGTTGACAGCAACTTCGCAGTAAAACAAACAGTTGACATTCGCATTCATCTATAAACTAGTAGGTGCCGTAGTGTGAGTCTTAAAATACAAGTGTGTTAATTCACAATGAAGCGAGTATGGGATAGCTTATTATTCGGTAATACATTTACACCTCTAGGAATCCTTGACACAAACCTTGTCATCTACAAAGGTACAAACAGATATGATCGTATGATAATCGGCTTACATGCCCGATCGAGTGCCGATAAATTGAAATTTGATATAAAAAATTATCACCCCAGCTACTTCCTCCAGCTGTTACAACAACAACAACACCTCTAGAAGGCAACATGGTAGCGGCAGGAGCTTATTTCTTATAATATAAAAAGATTATACTGAGGCCAACCTAAGGTTTGAAGACAGAGATCAAATATGTTCTGAGAAACTGTTGGGTTTGGAAAAACATTAGAGTTCGGTTATACATTTAACTCCTCTAGGAGCATCTTTGAGACAGTTAGAGCAATGGGAGCAAATTTTATAAAAAATCTGATTTTTTTATAGGATCCCCCTTAGGGGGTGAAGATAGGGGGTAGCTATGTATGGGAAAAATGTTAAGAGGGTAAAATCAGTGGGGTCGATCATACATTTGACCCCTTTGGAAAGGTAGGAGCTGATTTCTTAAAAAAAATTGTATTGGGGCCACCTTAAGGTTTGAAGTTAGAGGTTAAATTTGTTCTGAGAAACTGTTGGGTTTGGAAATATATAAGGGTTCGGTTACATATTAAACTCCTCTAGGGGCATCTTTGAGGCAGTTAGAGCAATGGAAGCAAATTTTATAAAAATCTGATAGGGGTAGCTATGTATGGGAAAAATGTTACGAGGGCAAAATTAGTGGGTGTCGGTCATAAATTTGACTCCTTTGGAAAGGTAGGAGCTGATTTCATAAAAAAAATATAAATAATAAAAAAATTTTATGGGGAACACTTTAAGGTTTGAAGATTGAGGTTAATGTTCTGAGGAACTGTTAAGTTTGGAAAAATATTAGGGTTCGGTTATACATGAATAAGGTATCCCATACTTTATTCATGGGGTGTAAAGAGAAATTGAAGTTTTTGGAGGTTTTTAGATTTTTCATCAGATGCGAAATGGAAATTATTAATCAATATGTATAACTAAGGTGGTCAAAACCGAAAACCGTCCATTTTTTGTTAGGATATAAAAATAATACATACCATTGCACAGTGGTGCAAAATCGTTTTTTATGCCCTCAACCTACGTGTAGGAGGGTATACGACCCAAAAGTGCAACACATAGGAGTAGTCACCTAAGACCTTAGGTTTCTTTGCACCAAAGTCGATTCATGACTTTCACAGTACAACACATGATTTTGGGACTCAATTATAAGTTCTGTACGTGAAAAAATCCCAAAAAAAAAGAAGTTCTGCCTCAATCGTTTTGTCAAGCTACATGCCATAATAATTTTAAATCGATTTGAAGTTAGTAAGTATCGTATAGGGGAATTTGTTACGTTTTAGCACCCTATATAACTTTCGACCACCCTAGTGAGGATATTTATCATTCAGTTCATCTGACTGACTTTTGTGTACTGGTTTATTTATTAATAGAGTTGTTGTTATTGAATTTATTTTTAATTTAAACCATAAAAGAAAAATAGCGAACTAACAAATTGTGACTCGTTATCCCATCATCTTCAGTTTTAGGTCAAAATTTGTATTAGTTGGGTTAAGCAAGGTTGTACTGTATAAGTATTCCCTCATCCCTTTTAGCTAAGAACATATAAATTATATTAAAAACTTGTTTATTTCCGCTCAAAACTATTTCGCACTACTGAATATAAAACTAATATTTTTCTCTTATTTATATTTCCAGACAATAAACTCGTGCTCTCCGACGAGCTATTCAAGGAACGCAAACCCGGCCTCTCCTCTTTCGCTGATGCTCCCGAAAAGGGCGCCCATTCCATTAAATTATTGCTCGATGAGGCTCGGGCCTTTATACCCAAAGACAAATGGTCTTCCACACCGCTGGTGCTCAAGGCTACTGCCGGCCTACGGCTCTTGCCCCACAGCAAAGCGGAAAATCTCTTAAATGCCGTCAGAGATCTTTTCACCAAATCCGAGTTCAGTGTCGACATTGATGCAGTCGAAATAATGGACGGCACCGATGAGGGCATATTCTCCTGGTTTACGGTAAACTTTTTGCTAGGTCGCCTCTCTAAGACAAATCAAGCGGCCGCCCTAGATTTGGGTGGTGGCAGTACCCAGGTGACTTTCTCACCCACCGACCCCGAACAGGTGCCAGTGTATGAGAAATATATGCATGAAGTGAATACCTTAAACAAAAAGGTGAATGTGTTTACCCACTCATATTTGGGTTTGGGTTTGATGGCCGCCCGTCACGCCGTCTTTACCAAGGGCTACACGGCGGAGGATACGAATTTGGAGTCGATTTGTGTGAATCCCATTATTGCCAATAGAACCTGGATCTATGGCAATGTCGAGTACAAGTTGTCGGGCAAAGATCACAGCAAATCGACACAAGAAAATCCCATTGTCGACTTTGAATCGTGTTTGGATTTGGTGAAGAGTAAAGTAATGCCTTTGGTAAAACCAAAACCGTTTACGCTGAAACAACACACCATTGCTGCGTTCAGTTACTACTTTGAGAGGGCCACGGAATCGGGTTTAATTGATCCATTTGCTGGTGGTGAAATCACAGTGGAGGCCTATCGCAAAAAGGCTCAGGCCGTGTGTGCCATAGCCAATGATGAGCAACCGTTTATGTGTTTCGATTTGACATATATATCGGTGCTGTTGCATGAGGGCTTTGGCCTGGGTGAGGGTAAAAAGATTAAGGTAAGTTGTTAAGTTGCTAAATACATTTTATATGGTAATTAATTTTCTAAATTTTATTTTTCTGTATCCTTTACAGTTATACAAAAAAATCGATGGCCATGAAATCTCTTGGGCTTTAGGCTGTGCCTATAATGTTTTAACTAGTGATGATAAATTTAACTCATAAATTATGTTTAATTTCACTTATAGCTTAATATTATAGTTTTCATTGCTTGACTTTTGTGTTTTCTAACTAATGGGTTGCTAATCAAATTTCATTAGCCCTAGCGTATGTTGTGCTATACAATGCAATAGTGCCTTAGATTTTAGCCTGTGGTGACTTTTCCGCTACCCCTAAGCCCTAGCAACCAACCATCTACATATACTACTATATATCACACAAAGTTTTGGACTTGAACTTCGTAATTTTTGACACAAAAACTATATTGTATATAGTAATTTAGTTTGTTTTGTATATTTTGTTTGCTCTTTATTTTATTATTTTTGTGTTGTATTTAAAACAAATTGTTTCTATATATTTTTAATAACTAGTAGAGAAACAAATCAATAAATAAAATATAACAAATTGTAATTTAAAAAAAAAATTGTGTATTTTTTATAATTATAAGATAGAAAAAAAGAAAATGTTTAATATAGGCTTATTATAATAAAGCTTTAGCCAACTAAACTAAATTGCTTCGAGGCAAATATGTGTTATTGTATAGCTTGGGAATAGCAGAGAATAATAGGATTTTTTTATTATAACATTTCTGAAGTATAAAATAAGCTAGAAATAACTCAGGGAATATGTACTATAAAAGTGCCAAATATAACACTAAATAGTGGCAGGAATCCTATATACCCAAAATGCAACGAGTTTTCCAATGATTCCTTCAGGACATTATATTACCCACGCCTACAATAAGAGAGTTCCCTTCACATGTGGAAACAAAACATTGAAAAAATCAACATTAAATGTTTCGCAAAGACGACCAATTACTACAGAATAATCGTATCTAAGTCCAGAATTTATAACCTGATAATACATAAAAGAATAGATTTAAAAGAAAATGAATAGGTCGAGTAAATAAAACGTTTTTCAAATAGTAACAAAGATGTCATTTTATGGTTTACTACCGTTCTCACCATTTCTTCGTTGTTTTGTAACTGCTAAGCATTAAATGTTTAAAATATAATGCAATGATCTTAAAACTAACATCAGTTTTTAATATTTAGTTTTTTGTAGTAGCTTCCACCTAGGTATCGTAGAGAAAGACTAAAATAAGAAAAAAATGCTTTTAAGGATATCACTAGCGCCAATTGCTTGCTAACCTCCTTTTCCTTTGCGTTATAGCAATAAACTCGTCATCCTCCCCCCAACGACATCACGCATAACCAAAACAAAACAACAATTTTTATTAAGATATTATAAAATTTTCTTGTATTTTTTTTATATACTAATAAAGTTATAATTAAAATAACTTCTAGTAGTTCTTGGTGTTTTTCAGTTATGTTTTCTTTTGTTCACTTATATACGTAAATGCAAAAATAATAAAGCTTATATGTTGTTTGTGTATACAAAAAAACTAATAATTTATCTAAAACTTGGTTTTATAAAGACAAAAAAAATAGAAATACAAAAGAATACCAAAAAGTTACACAGTTATGAAAAATCTCTATTCCGGGCTTATAAAAATGATTATGAAAAAATCTCTATTCCGGGCTTATAAAAATTATTAATTTGTGTGTTAAAAAACGTAGAGTAAGTGCTGTCGCTTAAGAGTTTAAGAAGAAATGCAAGGTAGTTGAGAGAGAGAAATAGAATTTCCTTGAAAAGGTGCACCGAGAGTTCAATAGTCACAGATATAGAGAAATACATAGTTAGTTAGTGCAGTGTGATTGTTAGAATTTGAATCATCATTCGTTATTTGCATTTTGAGTTCATCATACGAATAAAGCTTATGGTCTTTTGTTCTTGCCATTGGCGCTCGAGGTGCTATGGTTTCCTTAAGGTCTTTCTAAGATTTGGGGTTTTATCTGCAAACGATCCATTACATATTGAGGCATACATAGAGTAGGATTAATGGGTTTAAGGCCTTCAAAACCCAACAGCGACAAGGCTCCGATACCAAAGAGTGTGTGAAATATATCGGGTAAATTGCCGGTACGATCAGCAAAGCCACCAGTTTCGTTGTCTTGGCAAGAGAGTATAAATTGTTTCAGTTTTTCGGCACTTATCCAATGTAAACGTCCCATAATGGTTAGCGAGGCCAGAACCCACCAGGAATAGCATACGTCGGGTAATTTTTCAGGACGGCCATTTAAGCCTCCTGAGGGCAATTGGCGTTCACACAACCACCAGCCAAGTTTGTCCACGTCGAGCAAGTGAAGGCGGTGAGTCAGAGACAAGAAACCCACACAGCAGTAGATAAGACCTAGAGGGAGAGAATACAAATAAAAACAATTAAATTCAGATAAATTGTTTTAAAATATATTTGAAATACTTTTTTTTATAAATATATTTCAAGAGATTTAGAAACATACTCTCTTCAAATCAACAACATTACGGCAAAAGTTGATATGTGCAGTTTTCAAAATTTTACAGGAAGCTTAATCAAAATAGTGAAACCTAATAAGACATATTGGCATATCTACTTTTTATATAGCAATTTAATAGACTTACACTTATCTCAAATATATCAACTTGTTCTAAAAGTCCTTAAAGACATATTTAATAAAAACAAACAAGTTTTTCAAAAAAACCACACATCAAATTTGCCATTACGTATAGAAGTACCGTTATAATATTAACACAGTTTGCAAAAAAAACTACTTCTTTATCCTCTCATCATCACCACTACTTACCCGAATGTGATTCTGCTCCCGGCTTTGAGCCAAACCCGCCATCTGTTTGATTACAACATGACATCACAAATTGCACCGCTTTTTCCACATCAATTGTCGTGGCCAAATCTCTTTTTAACAATGTCAATATAGCTACGGCGCAAAAAGAAAATCTAGTATCCACTTCACCCCAGCGATCACCAAAGAAACTCCCGTCATGCTGTTGCAATGACATCACGTATTTAACAACGGCCTCACAGTCGATTTCCTGCAGGGCATCGTAAATACACAATATCTGCACTGCGGATAAAGTATATAATATATGGGGGTCGTGACCTTCACACGGCGCAAAACCACCTGTCGTCGGACACTGGCAGCGTTTAATAAACTCAATTATCGAGTTGCGGTCAAGGCGTTCCAATTGATTCATAATGTCCAATGCAGTGACACCCCAATAGATGCCAGACATGCGTAAGAATTCCGTCATACAATACTCGTAGTCATCCTGATCTTTGCCATGATTTTCAATGTATTCGACGTGTTTCCAGAAGTGTAGCTCTTCGGGTGTCTTGCCACCATCCGCACTGGCGGCTGCATCCAAATTTGTTGCCTTTGCAAAAGATGTAAAATCCATGATTTTTGTTGTGCTCACCGAGGTGGGGAATTGGAGGAGAAGCTGGATCTAAGGCGGAGAGATGAATCACCACAGTGCAGTTGCCGTCGCACACACAACAGAGAGCTTAGAACTTGTGGGGTTTTTATGTTGTAATAAAATATGGACAATAATATAAAAATCACTGCCAATTGAAGCAGTTGTAGTTTAGTTTAATTAATGGACACACACACTCAAGGCTAGGAATAATAAAATGAATTGGATCAGCTGTGATATGAGGCAAAATAACGGAGATGTTTAGCTAAGCGACAGGGTTGTTTAATTTACATATGTGACATTTGGTCTGGAATGTTGCCATATTTGTGTGGGAATGTAAAAGGAATTACAGTCGAACAAAATAGTTGTAAACGTTTTTAATTTAAACGCATACATCTGTGGTATTTTTAACTGCATTATCGAAAAAAATTTTGTCTAAAAAAATTTTTAATTCTTAGAAAAATTATCACAAAAATTTAAATACTGCAAATGTGATAAGGTCCATGGGGCCCGGGGGTATCAAAAAAGGCCCTGCGGAGTGCAAAAAATGGTGCATTTGGGTCCTATGGTAACCATTTATATGCTGGTACTCAAATGAAAGATATTTTTGAGACGAATTCAATGATGTATTTTTCAAGGACCTCCGAGGTGATTCCGGGCCTAGGGAGCCCAAAAAGAGCTCATTAAGTAAAAATTTAAAAAAAAAATCAAGAAACAAAGTAGAAAAATTCAAGAAAATAAATTGAATAATTCAGGATAAAAATAGAAAAATTAATTGTGGTAAAAAATTTAGGAAAAATTATTAAAAATTCTCGAGAAAAATAGAATAAATAAATGAAAAACTTAAGAATTTGTTTTTTGCATTTTTTCCCTGGAGCATAAAAAAAGAACACATTGGGAAAAATTTAAAAAATCAAGGAAAAAATGGAAAACCAGGAAAAAAAATAGACAAATTCAAGAAAAAATTTTAAAAATTTCAAGAAAAATTGAAAAACGAACAATTTACAAAAAAAGGAAATTTAAAATATCAATGAAAAAAATTAAAAAGCAGGAAAAAAATAGGAAAATTTAAAAAAATTTCAAGAACAAGTAATAAAAAATTAAACAATAAATCAAAAAACAATGTGAAAAAAAAATTAAAAATTACCGCAAAAAATAGAAAAAATTAAAGAAAATTCAAGAATTTGTTCTCTTCAGGGAAAAATAGACAAATTCAATAAAAATTTTTAAAAATTTCAAGAAAAATATGAAAATAGAAAATTTAAAAAATCAAGGCAAAAAATTAAACATTTTAGGAAAAAATAGACAAATTCAAGAAAATCTAAAAAAAATCAAGAAAAATTGAAAAAAGAATATTGAAAAAAATTTAAAAAATGAAGAGAATAGAAAAATTAAAAAAAAATCAAGAACAAGTGAAAAAAAAGAAATAAATCAAAAATTTTTTTTGGATGTAAGTAAAAATAGTTTGTCTCGTGTATATTGTGCCGCACGCAAAAAATTTTTTTTGGAAATTTAAGTGAAAAAAGTCTGTTCCGTAGTTATTTAGCTGAAGGCAAAAAGCCTTTATATATATATTTTTTTTGATATATCCCGGAAATTGAAATGGCTCTAATTCGATCCAGGGGACCCGGAACTTGAAAATGACACTGTTGGATTCGTTTCGAAACTATCTTTTATTTTGGGTATCCGCACATGGGGAGTCATCATAGAACCCAAGAGTCCCCTTTTGGACCCCCGGGCCTTATGGGCCTGATCTCCAATTATAACCTACCATTCCGATGTTTGGGGACCAAGACGAAGAGAATGGCATTTTTTTTAATTGGGCTCCCGCGCCATATTCTGCACTTCAGCCTTTTAAATATTTGGATTTAAAATAAATAGAATTTTTCTTATTAAAATTTGGAAAATTTATATATTTTTACAAAAGTTTCGTCTGCAGAAATAAAAAATATCCAAATTAACAAAAAAATTAAAAACTGCAAAATAAATACAAAAATTTAAATAAAAATTGAAAGTACAACAAAAAATAAAAATAATTCTAAAACTGCAAAAAAATATATATAAAATTATCAAGAATATAAAAACAATAAAAAAGAGTTGCCCTAAAAATTAAAAAATTGAAAGTATTAAAAAGTGCAAACAAATTGAAAAAAACAACAATACTAAAACTACGAAAAATTATAGTATTCTTTCTCAAAAATATTTTTTTTTTTAATTTGTAACTGATATATAAACGGTTTTTAATTTCGAGCAATTTTAAAGTTATAAATTTTAATTCTTAAAAAAATTATTTGGATTTATTAAAATCAATAGAATTTTTTTTTAAGTTTTTAATATTTATTTGTTTTTACAAAAATTTTGTCTGCAGAAATAAATAAATATACAAATTAACCAAATGTCAAATAAAAATAGAAAGTATAACTAAAAATACAAAAATTGCAAACAAATTAAGAAAAATTCTACAACTACAAAAAAATGAAAAAAAATATATAGAAATTAACAAAAATGTTAATTTACAAAAGAATATCTTTTCTATATATTTTTTTTTTTATTATAAAATTGAATATTTCTTTTCTTTTGGCAACTCAATATTTTTTTTTAATTTAAAAAAATATAGCATAATTACTAAAAACAAAAATATAAATAACTAGAGAAATTTTAAAAAATACAAAAAATTACAAAATGAGAAGAATAATATTATCTATGATTTATTTTATTTGTTTATTTAATTTCATATTAAATCCAAGTTTTTAACTAAAAAAAATAATACACAAAAATAAATCTATAGAAATGGGTCTGATTTCGTCCAGAATTGTCGTAGAAACCAAAAACATAGCATTAAATGTAAAATGGCTAAATTCAATTATTAAATGTAAAATTATTTTAGTTGCAGTAAACTAAAAAACGGTGCAATATAACATTAATTTATATTATGAAAATTGTATATTGATAATTTTGTATTTACGATGTATAAAACGTAATCCTATAAAATGTAATCCTATTTTATTACATTACGATCTAAAAACCCAAACAAACTACATAATTAAAGAGTTTATTGTAGTTCTTTTCACTTCAATACAATTATATTCACCAATTTCTAAATTAACAACCATTCACAATTAAGTTCCTTCCTTATTTGTTTACCTAGTGGCAACGCTGATCTTTATCAACACGGGATACAACTCTGCAGAGAACGAAACACGAGGAGACGTCAAGAGCAAAGAATAAAAAGTAAAAGCAAAAAACCAAATGCAGCGAATTTGTCATCACACATTTTTCTTTTCAACGCTCCATAGCAGCAGCACAGCACAAGATTTCTTTCATACTGCGAAAAAGAAATTTACATAAAACTTAAGAGACCAAATTAAGCCTCAAAATTCTTTGCAAGAAATTAATTGCGTGTTTGTGCGTGTTTGTAAACAAAGTTTTTGGAGAGGAATATCGTGTGTTAATTGTTTAATTCAATAGAAATTCCTAGATAATATTTTGCAACGCTGGCTCGATTATTGCATGAAGAAGAAAGAAATTACAAAAACGAAGAAGAAGAAGAAGAAGGCAGGGCGAAAAAGAAGAAAGCAACAGAAGCACACGAAAAAGAAGAAGCACCAGCATCAGCGACGTTCGCAGCTTTGATAGCGGCAGCATTTGGGTCGATCAGGAGACTCATTATTAAGAACTATATATCTGGCGACGACGACGACGATCAGCGTCAGCATTGGCATTCCATACTCAGGTGAACTTTGCCTTGGCGTTCATCCATCGTTCCTCCAAAAGTTGTGCTCTCTCAGGGTGTGTGTGTGCATGAGCGTGCGTGCGTGTGAGAGGGCATTGTTGTGATTGTTGTATAGTTGGCTGCTGCCTTGCATTGCGTTTGGTTCCGGCTCAAAGGAAGTTGTGAAAATTCCGACGACGAAAGTGAAATTCTACTGCGGACACCATATGGAAGTCAAGTGAAGCAAAACGGCGAGAAAGGAAAACAAAAATTCTCTATTGAGATTTTTGTGGTTACTTTGAAGCGAAATCTTTCCTTGCGGAAGCGAGCACACCACAGAGGCCAAGCGTTTGGTATTTGCTTGGACTGATCTGCCAATTAAGGAGCGTGTGAAACCAAAGGCCATGTCCAATGGTGACGATGTGCTAGACAATTGGGAAGAATTTGACGAAGCAGGTGTAAGTATTGTGATTTATGATTCTGATATAATGTAGAACGTGGTTGTAAGTTTGTCATTACATTTGTAGCAAAAGCAGAAGAAGTTACTCGTGTGGTAAACTGTTAAGTATATATCATATAGAAAATGCGTTCTTATCAACTCCTAGTTCCAAAATAGTTCAAAGGGAACAAACAACTACCGCCCGATAACAATTACTTAACTGGTTCTATACTAGTACAAAAGGGACAAATGCCTTCAAGTCTAGGACATCTTCGCATTAAATGAGACAATTGCTTATGGAACGTTAACTAATTCGCTTTCTATGAAGAAATTGTAAGGAAATAGTTCTGAACTGTTATTTTACTAGGATTATTTGTTAGCATGTTAATTCTCCTTAGGAAATAATGATAGTTCGGACTAAGATCTCCATTGGACTATGCACAAGTTCACCATCCATACAAAAATAACAGTCTCGTTTATCATGGAGAAGAGCTAGTCTTGTGGCGAGATGTGAGAAGATTGATTCATGTCCGCATGCCTGTACAGTTTTAGTATATAAAAATTAACTTTTCTTTCTCACTGTCCTTAATTTTCTAATTTATTTGAAAGTTATTGAACTAATATTATCTTACTGTATAACATTTAACTAACTTTTAATTTCCTTTTTCATATTTCAGCTGCAATCTTCTTTGAAAAACTTAAAAGACTCCTCGTCACAATCATCAAATACCGCCGCGCCTACGGATCGCATAATTTCTCCGGCCTACCCCAATCCATTGTCACCATATACGTCGTTTGACAACGCCACTTGTGGGGCAAAACAAATCCAACTCCAACAACCAATGAAACTATTGCAACGTTCTTCACAAGACTCTATGTCGGTTGTGACACGCCCCTCTTCTGTGGCAAATCCGGATACGGTAAAATCGCCCTTTGACGATATGGCGGCCACATTTCAACCGGTCATGATGGTTTTGCACAAACCCGAGGATGAATATCAATCTGCCAATTATACTCAACCGATTGTCAATCAAACGGTGAAAATTTTACGGCGGCCAACGCAATCATCGGAGCCACGCAACAATGGCATACGTCCCAAGCAGCCAATAAAGACGTTAAAGCAAAGGGAGCAAGAATATGCTGAAGCCAGGTTAAGAATATTGGGTGCGGCCAAGAATCCCGAAGATGATGAGCAACGGTAAGAAATATAATAACATAATATAAACAGTGTTTAATTATGTTATGGGCTTAAAGAATGATAATGTGAAACTGCAATCTAGAAGAGTAGATCAGATATAATTGGCTTCAACATGGCTTTTGACCTTTCATTGACGTGACTGGATATCAAGTTTTTTTATAAGTAATTCAAAATAGTATTTAGTCTGAAAAAGAACTCAGAAAAATCTTAAATTTTTTTTGGAAAAAGAACAATCTCTCGAACTAAATACACTAGTTTTCAGCAATTTTATCCTGAAGGTGACATCCTCTATAGTTTCTCAATGTTGACAATATATCGAGATAGAAACATCCGAACAAGCCTACAATAGCCCTTATTTAAAAACAAATATTTTCAAATGTTTAAACAAAGTTTTTTAATTCCCACACTAGTTTAATTGTGGAAAAAATCAGAGACCAAATATATTTTCCGATTTTTTTTAGATATTTGTTAAGTGTTTAGATTAGTTTTGAAACTAATTTTTAAATAGTATTTATTAAACCGTTTCCTTTCTTATTCTTTATAATTCCAGTGCCGCCTCTACGGTCGCTGCAACAACAGCAAATGTTGTAACATCTGCTGCCAACAACTCTACTCCATCAACACCAACATCGGCCACCACGACGCCGACTAATAGTTTTCCAACAAATACCCCAAATGTTGGAATAACCAATACAAAAATTAGTTCAACCAAGACACCAGGTGGACCAAATATGTATAACAATCATTATCAATATCAACAACAACAACAGCAGCAGCAACTGCAGCAGCATCATCCGCAGCAGCAGCCGCTTCCGCAGTATCAGCAACAACATTATCATCCCAATTATCAACAGCAGCAGCAACAACAGCAGAGTTTCTATTACAATCAGCCACCGCAATCACCTGCCTACAACAATAGCACCAACAACAATCGCACATTTAGCAGTATGCCCCTGTTGGGTCATGGGCCCATGGGTGCTATAGGGCAACCAGCACAATATCAACAGGCACCACCAACAGCAGCAACGGCGCAAGCGGCGCTCCAGCAGCAAATAAAAATGCAACAGCAACAATTTCACCACAAGTCATCACAGCAACAACTTCAGAAACAACAACAACAGCAGCAGCAACAACAGCAACAACAACAGCAGCAACAAACCTGGTCGCCTGTAGTAGGTGGTAGTGTGTCTTCGTCTTCAATTAGGCAACAACAAAATGAAAGTATACTGCGTTTGCCGCGGGGACCAGATGGTACTACTGGATTTCAAGTGCGTCGGTAACGCGTTGATGAAACCCTGTAACGCTTAGCATAACAATTTCAACAACAACAACCAGAACAACAACGCCAAACGGTGATAAACCAATAACAACAACAACTGCTAAAATGTAATATTTCTCGATGTCGCTGCCGTAATCACCTTTATCTTCTCCATAAAATCTATCTTTAAAAGTATCACAATACCCCATTCAGTGCTGTTTTGTGTGAAATCTCTATTTTTATATTTTTCTGACACTCCCTTTCTTCTAACCCTAGAGATGATGGGTAGTCTTCTAACCCTCGCGTCCTCATCTACACCCACCATCTACTAAGTGATTCAACGCCTGCAACGCCTACTTCCTCTTCAATCCCGTTTATGTTTTGGTATCTATGATTATTATTACTTTTGATTATAATTGATTTTTTTTATCTACACTGAGCGCGTACGGATTAATTATAAAAAAAAAAACAAAAACTATTTACAACAAAATTGCTTTATCTTTTTGTTTTGTTTTATTTTGATTTGGTTTAAGTTGACCCTTAAATTCGTCTTGGATTCAAAATTTTGATATACTACATACGTATGAGCTTATTAGTTTTTGTTTGTGTACATTTATATATCAAGAAAACGAAAACAACAACAACAAAATCTAAATATTTTACAAAAATATACGAAAGAATAAAACAACAAAAAAAAAAACAAACGAAATAGTATGATTAAAACGTAGGGAGGTGTGTAAAATAAAATGAATCCTAACAAGGAGTATGAAAATATGGTCATTCACATTGCAATGTAGGGCGGGATGATATTAACTTAAAAATTTCAAACTAAATAAAGTAAATAAATATAAAATAAAGTAAAATAAAAAACATTACAATATAAACTAAAATAATATAAATAAAATAATGTTAAATAAAATCAAAAATAAATGAGAAGAAGTGTATAGAAATGGTAGAGAAGCAGTACAGAAATTTCAGTCAGGTATTCTGACTGACTAATATGTAACCTAACCCTATGTATGCTATTGTTTAATTCTCGAGTAATTGATATTTACCGATTTTTAAATGTAATTATCAGGCCTGTTCTGAAAATCACAAATCACAAAAGTGATTTGAAATCACAAAAACGGTGTTCTGCACACCAAACTTTTTGAAATTTTGTGATTTCAAACCGGTCACCGAAGCACCTATCGATTTCAAATCACATGCTCATTTTTACGAGTACTTTTTTGGGAATTTTAAAATAAATTGCTTAATTTATTAACAACATGTGTTTTTTCTTTATTTATGTAGTAAAATTACACTTTTAGCACAATAAATGCGCTAAAATTAACAATTTTTGGAGACACTACCTTTTGTGTATCTGTTTTGTGAATTTGTTTGTGATTTTTTAGTCTTGTGCTTGTGATGTTGTTGATGTTTCGCTTGTATCCATAGGGTTGGATAAGTCCCGAAATTTTCCCTTTCTTATGCGTTCGTTGTTTAACTGCGTCCTTCGCAAATTTTCCAGAGCAAAAATACACCACCCGGCATTTTACTATAAACTTTTCTTTCTTTTTCAACTTAAAAACTTAAAGATTTCTACTCACTTGAATAATCTTAATTAAATCGCAACAAAATAAGTAAAAAAAATCAGCATATTTATTGTGATTTCGAAAAATGCAAATCACACCGAAAAAGACAAAATCGTGTGATTTACAGAACAGGAAAAAATCACACGTGTGATTTCAAAACGGCATGTGATATGAAATCACGTGATTTACAGAACAGGCCTGTATGTATTATTATTTGCTTAAACGGTTGAAAATAGGACTTTCGGTACGTATATATAGTAAGACTGTCGAAAAGAATACAGCCAACAAATGTGAAAAGTTTAATATGGGCATATGCTAATTTTTTATGGGGTCCCCCAAATGGGTCCTTTATGGTACGGAGTCAGGGAAAAAAGCTTCTAATACATTTGCATAAAAATCTCAAAAGATATCATAATTTCTAATTGGTGGGTTAAACCTCCCAGTTTATTAGGTTTCATCTGGACAATTCCACGTAAAAAGGCCCTATACAGGAAAAAATATACGCCCATGTCCTGACAATCATGCGATTTTCAAATCACATGCGATTTGTGAATCGCCAATAAATTTTTCTCCTGTCCTACAGTTCACTTGTTTTTGAACATATGTTTTGTGGGTCAAAAACGCATGAATGTGTGTCACCACACATTTTTCGAAGATTTGCAAGTCAGCTGCAATCTATTGAATCACAAACTTTTAAAAATAGAAGAAGAGCATTTGCACCAAAAATTTGACGAAAAATAAAAAAGAAAGAAAACATGTCAAATTGTAAAGGTGCATCGGGTTTTTTGTGTTTTTAAAATAAATTCTAGTAAAAAAATATGAGTTCACCAGGTTGGATGCATGTGATTGACAATCGCCAAATATTATGCGATTGCGATCTCTGTGACACCAATTTTGCGATTTAAAATCACAATCGCAAATTTCATCTAAATGCGATTGCCAGGACATGGGCGATAATTCCATATTTTAAATAAAAATCGGTCAATTAAAATGTACAAGAAAACGACAATTAGGGACAAATGGAAATAAATATATTTTTTTAATTTTTATATATTTGGCAACAGTTTGAAATTAACATATACCGAACTCTTTCATCTCCATCTTTATACGCTAGGACTTACATTAACATTTTCTAATATTCCCTTTGTCTTGATAAGTAAAAACTGTTATCACCGAAAAGACATAACTTCTTTTTGTTTTCTCATAATGTTTCTGCTTTGTACGTTTTATAATAAAAGTTTTATGAGTAAATAGAAATATACGAATTTTGTGTCACACCCGTCCCCGTAAATATGACAAAAGTTTAATAAAATTGTTACTTTCCAACAATAACAATGTAAGTGCAATTAATAATATAGTGACATTTTGTGAACTTTAATGAAATATTTGAGTATTTAGTGTCAAAAAACATTTGGTCATACCCGTCCCTGGGTAAAAAATGAAGACTGCCTTAAGCCATAACAAACACAATGTTTAGGTTTTCTTAAATATGATTGGAATGCTTTTTTTTGGTACTACTGTGCATTTTGTTTGAGAGCCCCCTTAGGGTGTTAGGATAGTGGGTTGGTATGTTAGAGAAAAAAGTTAGGAGGGAAGTACTAGTGGCACCATGAGAGCGGCTGGAGGTAATTCAAAAAAAAAATATTAAAACAAAATTGTATGGAAACCATCTTAAGGGTTGAAAATAGATGGTAGATATGTTTTGAAAAACTGTTGGGATTGTAAAAATATTGGGGATCGGTCGTACATTAAAGTCCTCTAGGCGCTGCTTTAGTGCAGTTAGAGCGGTGGGAACAAATTTTATAAAAATTTGATTTTTGTATGGAAGTATACAAATACAAATATTTTTTTTTTGAAAATGATTTTGTCGTAAATTATCAAAAAGAAAATTTAAAAAAAATTATTAAAAAAGTTTTTGAAGTTTAGTAAATTCTTATATAAATTTATAATTTTTTAAATCATATTAAAAAAGGTTTTACAAAAAAAAAATCCGACCCAGTTCGTGTTTTTGTGAGAAGAAAAAAATGACTTCTATTTTTGTCACGTAACGTCACCCTCTTTATTTGCTAATATTTAAGGACCATCAGTTCAGAGGATTTCGTCTGTCTTACTAAATATAGAGCTTCTTAAGTATTGCACAAAAAAAAGAAGTAAAAAAATCAAATTTTTCATTGTTTCCCATCTCATTGAAACGTACGACCTGTCACATATGTGACTGTGGAATTGCCCATATGTCTTATTATTTTCTTATATGTTTACCTTTATGTTTGTTATATAATTGAACTATATACAAATTTTAATTTCTTTGTACATTTGTTGCATTAGTTCTCATCTCATTGAAACGTACGACCTGTCAAATATGTGACTGTGGAATTGCCCATATGTCTTATTATTTTCTTATATGTTTACCTTTATGTTTGTTATATAATTAAACTCTATAAAAACTTTAATTTCTTCGTACATTTAGAGTTTATTTTACTAGGTCACACCCGTCATAATATGATGTCACACCCGTCTTTCTTTTTCTAAAAAGTTTTTTTATTAAGAAAAAGTCGTTTTTTTTGCGAACAGTTAGTAATAAACGCAATCAAAACCGTTATAAACCATTACCTAAATCACAATAATTGTGGAATTTCTATGGAAGATTTTACAGAATTTAACCTGAGTCATAATTTCGTAAAAGCTCAAATTCCTAAGGTCACACCCGTCGTTGTCTTCATATGGACATTCTGAGCAGAAATTAAGTTCTTTTAGTGTCTACCTGTTACTAAACGTTTAAAAAACTTAACATTCTTTCATTTTCTATTAATGCATTATAACCAAAAATGTGAGTAACATGGTCACACCGGTCCTAATGGAAAAGGGCATTTTCATACAAATATGCTGGTTTTGAATTTTTTTTTTAATTTTTAAAATTACACATGAGTCTAGTTTGCTGTGCTCTCAAACAAAACTTCGAAATTCTTGTCTTCACTTAATTGCGAATAATTTCAAATATTCTTCACTTTTTTTTTGGAAAATACTCATATTATTCATAACAGATCTGATCTCCAGCCAAAAGAAAAATGAAGGTATTTACTAAGTTCTTATTAATTATCATACACTTGCTAAATATTTCTCTTAGAACATTTTTTAACACATTTCACTCTAGAGTCGAATCGGGCTGAGGGCAAACAATTTTAGTGTATTTTAATATGTGATTTATATCAAAAATACTGAAATATTGCTGAATTTTATTAAAAATAATAATGAAATATGTATATAAGTATGTGTATTATCAATATTATATTTTGTTTTTTTAAAGAAAATTAATTTAATTTAAAATGCATGCACAGTACGATTAATAACCTCAGACGTCGTTTCATCCCTTATCGCTTTTTATAAAATTGTAAATATTTGTCGCTGACCGTTAAAAATTGCATCATGCCATGTTTACAACAATTGCATTCATCAAACGTTGTATGATGTACATACAAACGAATGTAAGTGTTTTTGCAATCAATACACAATTTATAGCAATATTTTTCAGACCCCCAATCAACCAATAAGTAAAGGTTATCTTAATGCCATACAAAAGATTTAATAAATGCAAATTATTTTTAAATCTCATTTCAAATCAGTTTTAAAATATTGAAAGAATTATACGAGTTATGGAAATTTTTATAGAAATAATTTGAATTTTTACAAATGTTATAGTAATTCGAATAAAGAAAAATATTAAAATATCAAAGGAAATTAAATTTTTTGCTTATAAATCAATTCAATATTATTTAATTACATTTACAGCATATAAAAATAAATAGAATTTCGATAAATGTTATAGTAATTTGAAAAAAAAGAAAAATATTAAAACATCAAACGAATTTAAATTTTTTGCTGTTGAAACAATTCAATATTATTAAATTACATTTGCAGGGTGTTATGATTTTGAGTAATTTAAAATTAATTTGATTTATGGTTTGTGGTAATTTGATTGTTTCAACATTTGAATATTTGAGTAAATATAAGTTTGTAAATATATGTTTGCGATTTGCATTTTGGCAATTAACTGCAATTATATTTAAATTATTTTGCATATTTAAGATAATAAATTTTATAAATTAACTAATATTGAATTGTTTCAACAGCAAAAAATTTAAATCCTTTTGATATTTTAATATTTTTCTTTTTTATATTATGACATTTGTTGAAATTCAAATTATTCCTATAAAAAAATTTAAATCCTTTTGATATTTTAATATTTTTTCTTTTTAT
Organism: Muscina levida; assembly: GCA_964034835.1. Classification (NCBI taxonomy): domain Eukaryota; kingdom Metazoa; phylum Arthropoda; class Insecta; order Diptera; family Muscidae; genus Muscina; species Muscina levida. The sequence goes on along the minus strand of OZ035881.1, from coordinate 9,850,877 downwards.
ATTATAACATTTGTCAAAATTCAAATTATTCTTATAAAAATTTCCTTAACTCGTATAATTCTTTCAATAATTAAAAACTGATTTGAAATGAGATCTAAAAATAATTTGCAATTTAAATAAAATATATGTATTATTTATTCCTTGACTACATTCTAAATAAATTTAATGAATGACGTAAATTTTTGAAATTCTGAATATTTAAAACTTATAAATTTACCTTAATTTTTTCGAATTTATCTGAAGTACCTCCAAATATCAAAAAAATTATTATTTAATTTTATTTACTTATTTATTATTTTTGTTTTAAGCAAATATATACCACAATACCTCTTTGGATTTAATAATAATGTTTATGTATACTCCCTCTCTACCTTTGAAAACATATTTAAGAAAATGTTCACAGAGAGTCAGCTGTTCATATAATAATTGATACAAAAGAGAGTGGGAGAAGAGTCAAGTTGGAGCATAAAACTCTCGGCAGCATTAATATGCGTTCAAGAAGAAACATATGCTACAACAACAACCCACAAATTAATTGTTATCGCATTGTGGGCTCATGACACTGTGGTTGCGTTAACCAAATTTTAAGAAAATAATTTTAAAATAAATAAAATAAAATAAAATAAAATAAAATAAAATAAAATAAAATAAAACAATATAACACAAAACTAGTAAGGTAATTATCGTTGGATATTATCGTTCACTACTTGCAAAAATGTTGATAAAACTAGTTTTTTGGACTACAACTACATATACATATGGATATTTTCTGGCGTTGTGGACGCACGTTTTTTTTCTTATTTTGTAGTTTTTTCGAAAAGTTAAATATTTTGAAGACTATGTTCATATAAAAAAATTTAGATTTTAGACAGTACTATATGGTTCTTTTAATGAAACTTTACTTGGCAAAAGTGTAGAATATGGGGCGGGAGCCCAAAAAAAAAATGAATATTCCACCCCACCCCAAATACGCCCCAAAACACGAAAATCGAGGTCAAAGTTGGCGCTAAGGCCGGGGGGTTCTATGATGACCCCCCATGTATGGGTACTCAAATGAAAAAATTCAAAAAATGTGAAAAAATCATGGAAAAAGTTTAGGAAATAATATCTAAAAACCTCGCGATTTTTTAAAAAAACATAATTTTTTCTGAAAAACCCCGTAAAAATTTAAAAAAAATGGGGAATAATCATGAAAAATTAGAATAATTTAAGGAAATGAATTGAAAAATTCCATAGAAAAGTGAAATGTCATCAAAAATGTGTGAAAAATTTAAATTTTTTTTTGAATTTTTTAAGGTTTTTAAAGGAAAATTTCAAGAAATATTTAAAAAAATTAAAAAAAAGTCTAAAGAGAAATATTTGAAAGAAGAAAATTGATTAAAAAAAGAATAAAAGTGGAAAAAAATTAAGAAAAATTTAAAAAAATATTTAAAAAAAAAGCTATGTATTGTAATTATATTTTTTGATAAATCCCTTTAAAATATTATTTGTTTTTTAAATTAGAGTTATAACGGTTGAGATGGTTGCAGTAGCGCCGCAGTCAAAATTTTGTTTAAAAAAATCGCGCGATTTTTTTTAAAAAAAATTGTTCTTTTTGGTTTATTCCGGGAAAAATATATTTTTTTTTGTAAATTAGAGTGTAAATGGATATGTTGGGCGTGAAAGCGCCGCAGGCAAAAATTATTTTTTGGTATATCCCGGAAAAAATATTTTTTTTTGTAAATTAGAGTGGAAATGGGTATGTTGGGCTTAGTAGCGCCGCAGGCAAAAATTATTTTTAAAAAATCGCGCGATTTTTTTGGTATGTCCCGGAAATTCAATAAAGTGTCTATGAAAGTTTGTGAAATTTAGCGAAATTTCTTATGTAATCAGTACATTCTTCTTTGTAAAATAAAGAAGATATGTTGGGGTTTTATAAACAACTTACATCACACTTAAAAAACATTTACCTTTTATGCTACTTCAATCTAAATGTGCGTTCCGGACACACGTTATTTCTATTTCTATGGATAACACAGAGCAACAAAAAAAAAAACAATACCTGGAAATTATACTATTTTTCTGGTAGGTGCTGCAGGGCACTACAAGAATCTGTTTTTCAAATTTCACAAAACCTCCAAAATTTTTAGTTACGGGTAAAAAACCGGTTTTTCGTACTTTAACGCACTTATAAGCCGGTTACGCGGATAAATATGAACCGATTTTAAATTTCTCAGCGGATTTGGAAAGAAGAGACTTTCCAACGATATATAAAGTATGGTTTACACGCTATCACCCATATCTACTCATATCCCCTCAACAAAATGAGCGAGATAGCCTAATTAGAAAACATGTAAGAGTAAGTAAAGACAAACAAAATTATAGCAAAGTAATATTGAATTATAGGAAGGTGGATAGAAAATCAAAATGTACTGATTTGACAGTAGATAGGGGAAATGGGTGGATAGCGTGTAAATCAGCCTTAAAGTTTGTTTTGTTAAAGTTCAATAAATTCATTATATGATTACAAAAACAACAAGTTTAAAATATAGAAATTTTTTACTATAAAATCGTCCGTCCTTACCTGGAAATACCCATATATATGTTTATAAGTTCTTTTAACTCCAGGTGGAGCGTAGGGCCGAAACAAACGAATTGTAATTGGTGCGATCAGTGGCCAGGATTCCCAAGTTGTTCCACGTTACATTGCCGGACGCTACGTTGGCGTCCATCATGTCATTGAGCACTGTGGGTTCCACCATAGAACACGGCGGCAGACTTTTACGTCGTCTTTGTATATGTCTGGAGCGGCGCTGTTTGATCGTAATGTCCAGAGGCGTTTCGTTTAAAGAGTGCAATAAGTCCTGGTTAGATATGGTGTTGGGCCACCAAATTCTAAGAATTTTCCGCAGACAGCTGTTAAAAATGTCAGGAGCTTACGTGATATAGAAGGCGTGAGCACCCACGACTCACATCCGTAGAGCAGCATGGTTTTAAAATTTGAATTAAAAATACGTATTTTGGTGTTATGGGAAATCTCATTTGAGTACCAGACTTTGTTCAGCATGGCGAATGCTTGTCTTCCTTTGTTGATGCGGAAAGTGACATCGAGTGTGGTACCGCCTTCATGGCTAATTACACTGCCCAGATAGCATAAGTGGGAATTACGTTTGATTTGTTTACCGTAAACGTTTAGGTTTATATCGAAATCGCTGGTAGAGATGTATTCCGTTTTGTTGGTATTAAAATGTAGGCCGACAGCTTGAGTGTTTTGGCTAAGAAGAACTATTTTGGTCTGTAGGTCATACTTCTTGACGGAGAGGAAGGCGATGTCATCAGGCATAGGCAAGTTCTTCTAGATGACTGTGTAGCTCACATGGCTAAACCCTATTTTCAGCTAGGGTTGCGATTGATGCGGAAATCAACTTGCTGTCTGCGGCGATTTAATTCCAGCTAGTCTTAAATTCTGTTGAGTAATTTAAAAAAACTTAATTTCCCTTTACACCCAATGAATGAGGTATGGGATAGCTTCTCGCGTTGTTGTGTATTAACACGCTTTTTATTTTGAGATTTTTAACAAACGGCACCTACTTTTTATCGACGAATGCGAACTTCAATGTTTGAGAAGCTTTTACTAGACATGCCGATTGACTCGACACTAATACTGTGACGTTGCTGTCGACAAAATCGAGGGGGCCGGCAATGAAAGATAAATGTAGATGACTGGAGGCATGAATCGAACCCGAGATCCTCTGGATGATAGTCGGGTGTTCTAACCACTATGCCACGGCCGATCCCAAGAAACCACACATAGTGTGTTAAAATAGGATCCAATAACTTTAAAGTCATAAGTAACCACAAATTGGGTGTTAAAATTCGATCCAAAGGGTTCCCGTGTCAAATTTGGACAAAATTGTATTATGCGGGCTTTTTATTGCCTCACTGTCCGGCCGTTTATACTATATAGTAGGGGGCCTTGAGACCCGACGTCAGAGACCAATTACAAAACGCAGAGTGTATTTACATATTAATAAGAAATATAATAAAAAAAAATAAAAAAATGACTTATTTCTAAAAAAAAAAATTTAATTATTTTCAAAAAAATATATTTTTTTTTAAATTGCGCGATCGTTAATATCTTTGCGGTCGTAGAAAACATTTTATTCTAGGATGCCTGAAGATTCCCCATCGGGCAGCGAAACAGCATAATTAACTTTCGATACTTTGTGCATGTAAATTTTTTTTTTATATTTCATTATTAATTTTTTTTTGTTAATTGAAATTGACTTTTTGTGTTTATAATTTCATTTATAGTTTTAGACCCTGTGGCCCACATAGGTCCGTCCGAAGACTAATTTTTTGATTTCTCGCTTTCTTAAATTTGTTTTTAAGCCTGGCCCTTGTCCTGAAATTTTGCCAGAATATCTTTCTTTTGTATACCCACATTTCGGCATTCCGAATAAATATCTTGGTTTGGACCCTGTGGGCAACATAGGTCCGTCGGCGATTTTCGCATTATTGATTTTATAATTTCAACTTTTTGATCATTTTTGACACTCGTCCAGGGTCCGGTGATTCAGCCCAGATTTTAAGTTGGTTTTCTTAATTAGGGGAGATTTGGAAGGGAGTGAGATATGCTTTCCAGACCTCGCCCTGTAATATGTAATTTTATTTTTCTCCTTATTCGTGTAACCAATTAAGTGCTGTTCAGCCCATAAAATTGCGCATAAACCACTGTGCACCATATTTTCACCCATTGGCTACAAAATGCTAGCATTTTCTTCTGAGATAAGGTTATTTGGAAAATATGTATGTCAAATGACTGCTGCAACTTTATATGTCTGCGTCCAATCGTTCTGATCCGGTCCGATAGCCTTGTCTCATTATATTGATCACTAGTGGGCCTATGTAATCGTCTGTGACTATGGGTAACTATGTGTGTGTGTGTGCTTGGTATTGTTGCTAAAGTTCTGGTGGTTAATTGACTCCCTTAGAAATTCATATGAATTTAGTAAGAATTTGAGCACTGCTCAAACTGGTACTCTCGCGCGCGCTATACGCTTTAACAGTTGCCCTGTGAAGTGACAGAAACGTGTGTTCTGGTCGTGTGTATCTCTTGTGTGCAACAGTCGAACGATAAGCACGTGGTTTTTTTTCGTGTGTGACAAATAACCCAAAATAAAGCAAATTGCGTTCTTCTATTTAGAGCGTCTCACAAACCCAAAACAAAAGTTAAATTTAGATTTTCGCTAAGGAAATCACAAAAAGTGCCCTTAATAAGATTTGCTAACAAATTTTATTACACTAACGTTACTATGCCATCCGCGGGTAAACAGCTATTGGTTATTGGCAGTGGAGGTCGAGAACATGCCATTTGCTGGAAATTATCTCAAAGTGCTCAGGTGGCGAAAATTTATGCATTACCTGGAAGTTTGGGCATCGCACAGGTGGAGAGATGTGAAAATCTAAAAGGAGTTGATGCTAAAGACTTTAAGGTAGGCCAGAAGTACATAACACGCGATTGCGTACCTATGCGCCTAAGTACTTATTATTTGTTTATAACAAACTACGTGCGGACGTACTGTATGTAGTGTGTAGTAGTAGTAAATGTTGATTGTTATTGGTAGGTAGCATGTTTTTGTGTAAAAATAAAGAACGAACCGGTTATATAGTTGACGCTCATTGTTGTTGCTGTTATCTTAAGAATACACCACAACAAAACTGCGTAAGAAAAAACACAACAACTTCTGTTTTTTTATTAGCACAAGATCGTCTCGTTTCGCATGTGGGCACCGGCATTTCTTCTTCTTCTTCGTCAGCGTCGTGTTATTGCTATGGATTTGTTGTTGTCGCTTGAAGGTCACACAAAGTATTTTATTAATTATGATGGGTTTTATTTTTTAATAAATTTAAGAATATTTAAGGATAAATTAATTACGATTTAACTGCTATTAAGCGAGTGTAAATTTAAAAATCACTTATAATTTTCTGTTAAGGTTAAATTGAAGCATTCTAAAATTTTTTGTAATCGAATCTCTGCGGCGTAGTTAATGCAGCTGGTGGAGATTAGAAGAGTGAATGTAGGCAAAATTTTGCAATGTCTTTGGGAAAATAAAAAAAACTACAAGAAATCGAAAAATTAGTCGGTTCTATGTGGGCCACAGGGGCCCAAAAATATAAAAAAAAATTTTATACAGAGATGCCAACTTGGTGGTATTCTCGCTACTTGTAATGTGCGTGAAGATAAATTCGAATACAACTAGTGAAGACACAAACCAGTTGAGTTAACAGTTCGCTGTTAGCAACTAAACAGAGCACTGTTAATGTCAAAAAATAGGGAGTGCAAGTGAATAAAAACGATTTTAAGATAATTCCAATACTATTATTAAGAAAAATGGACCGATCTGGAAAATACACCTATTCACGTGTAACATGTGCTTATTATAAAACACAATTACATTCCAGATATTAAAATATTTCATTTTAATAAATGCGCTCATTTCACGAACATAATTAGCTATTACTTTTAAACAAAGGATTCTCTGTCAATGATATTTATTCCATTCGATTATCCTTTAGGAGCACTTTCGGAATATACTACCCATAATTTTCAAAGGACCTTCAGAATTACGATATTTGTGACTTCCTTCAAAGTTGTATGCAAAAAAATATATTTTGGCCCACTGTGATTTTGTACACATTTATCATATATGGCCCACTGTACTCAAATTAAGGATTCACTGAAAACCAAATATATGGGCATTGATAGTCCTTAAGATCCACTTTCAGAATTTACTATCCCCATATTTCAGAACGTTTTCAGAATCAAGATATTTGAATTTGAAATTTCTGAGATCGTCCCACTATTTTAGCAATTTTTCTCTGCGATCGACCTAATTTTTTCAAGTTTTTTATTATTTTTCTTTCTTCTTCGGTACAATGCTTTACGCGTCCCATTTTGACTTTTAATGTTTCACAATTCATAACGGAATGTTTCTATCATGTAAACAAAACGTTAAGGAAATGCAAAGCCTACTTATTTTAAACGAAAAAGTATTTTTTTGAATTTTTTCTTTTAGAGATTCTACTTATGAATTTGAATTTGAAAGTTTTATTCGAAAATATATTTTGGCCCACTGTGCCAAAATTAAGGGTTCTCTGTCAATGAAATACAGTGACGGACAATACAATAGAATCACTATATATGAATTTGCTGAACTTAATAAAATTAAATTAATTTATTTGAGAATTCAAGAAAATTTATTTAAATATTAATGTTTATGATCAGTACAAAAAATAAAAAAAACTTATGAAAACCAATAACACATTCATATGTCAAAACCAATACATATTAAAAAAAACTTATAATCCTATGGGACATTAAATAGAATCAGTTGTTATAAAAAATTATAAAAATTCAAAACTTTAGGATTAATTTTTGTTTTGATAATATTTAGTTGTGTATCCATTATTTTGAATGATATCTTCACATCTTTTAGCCATTGAGTTCACTAAAGCTTCACATGTGCTGCGAGGAATGGAGTACCATATTTCTTGGATTTTTATCCAAAGTTCATTCTTTTTCTTTATTTTTTGTTGTCCAAGTTTATCCTTTACAACTTTCCATAAATTCTCAATTGGATTTAAATCCGGAGATTGAGCGGGCCATTCCATAACGTCGATTTTGTTGTCAAAAAAACACTTTTTTGCAAGACCTGCCGTATGCTTTGGATCGTTGTCCTGTTGATACTGCCACCTTATTGGCAGTTTTTTATACATCATAAACATTAATATTGAAACAATTTTATTTGGATTCTCAAATAAAACAATAAAGTTTTATTACTTTTAAATGTTTCGTATGTAGTGATTCTATTGCATTGTCCGTAACTGTATATACCATTCGATAGTCCTTAGGAAGTACTTTCAGAATATACTACCCACATTTTTCAGAGGACCTTCAGAATTGCGAAATTTACGATTTTGTACCAGAGACCAATTTTTCATATATGGCCCACTGTAGCCAAATTAAGGATTCTCTGAAAACCAAATAAGTGGTGTGCGATGAAATAGAGTCGCACCTAACCAAAATTGTCAAAGCAAGAAAAATGCACAAAAAAATATTCTTTTATGGAACTTTTTGTTATTTTTATTAAATTTCAACATTAATCTGACAAATTCGAATATCGGTGTGGCAGTTCAATACATAAAATGGCACAAACAAATAAAAATATTTCAAATTCCCAGGTTTTTGCAAAGAATTTATCGACCATAATGTAAATTAAAAAGTAACTTAAATTACAAAAATATTAAAGTTATATTTTACTTTACCTCAGTAGTTTGTAGAATAGCCATTATTTTTATTTATTTGCTGCTGTGCAAAGCTTTGGCATTGAATCCCCTAACTTTTGACAAGTCTGTATTGAAATATTTTACCACGGAACTTTAATCATCGCCCATAGTTCATTCTTTTTTTCCTTTAAGAGCTACTTCTAACTCCCGCCACAAATTCTTAACAGGATTTAAATCTGGCGATTGTGGCGATTTTTTAATTTAAGTCACTAATTTAATAACTTTCAGGTCGGTAAATTCTTTGACTCTATTTTTGTTCACAGCCAAAACCTGGGAATTTGAGATATTTTTATTTGACTGTGCCTTTTTAATTTTTGAACTTCCACACTGATATTCGATTTTGTTAGATTAGTATTGAAATTCAATAAAAATAACTAAAATTTCCATAAAAATATATTTTTTTGTGAATTTTTCTTGCTTTGTCTCTATTTCATCGCACACCACTGTATATGGGCGTTGATAGTCCTTAAGATCTACTTTCAGAATTTACTATCCCCACATTTCAAAACGTTTTCAGAATCAAGATATTTGAATTTGAAAGTTGTATTCGAAAATATATTTTGGCCCACTGTGCCAAAATTACGGATTCTCTGTCAATGAAATATATACCATTCGATAGTCCTTAGGAAGTACTTTCAGAATATACTACCCACATTTTTCAGAGGACCTTCAGAGTTGCGAAATTTGCGATTATGTACCAGAGACCCATTTTCCATATATGGCCCACTGTAGTCAAATTAAGGAATCTCTGACAAAAAAAAAATGTGGGCGATGATAGTCCTTAAGACCAACTTTTAGAATCTACTATCCTCACATTTCAGAACGTTTTCAGAATCAAGATATTTGAATTTGAAAGTTGTATTTGAAAATATATTTTGGCCCACTGTGCCAAAATTAAGGATTCTCCGTCAATGAAATATATACCATTCGTAATTCCGAAATTTACGATCATGTACCAGAGACCCATTTTTCATATATGGCCCACTGTGCTATACAGTGTTGGAATTTTAAGATTTTTATGACAAAATATTGTATTATTTTTATGAAGAAAAGGAAAGCAATATCGTCATTTCTAATACGAAATGAAAGAAGCGAAATAGCTGTAAAACTAAGATATGTGTACACATATTATTATTCGGATTAGGAAACCGAATTAAAGAAAAGAGCAAACGAGAAATTTCTTGAATTTTTTCTTAAAATAAATTAACTTTTTGACAAAAGTGCAGAAAAAGGGTCGGAAGCCCCCCCAAACAAAATACGCCCTAAAACACGAAAATTAAGATCGAAGTTGGCGCTAAGGCCCGGGGGTCCAATAATGGGGGAATTGGGTTCTATGATGACACCCAATGTGCGGGTACTCAAATGAATGAGACGAATCCAACGGTGTTATTTTACGGGTTCCCAGAACCAAGTTAGAGCCATTTCAATTTCCGAGATAAACAAAAATTAAAAAATATTGAAAAAATCATGGAAAAAATTAGAAAAATTTATGGAAATAAATTGAAAAATTCTAGAAAAATAAAATGTGAGGGAAATTTTAAAAATTAAAATCGGGCGATTTTTTTAAACAAAATAATTAGCCCAAAAAGCAAATTGGGAAAAATTAAAAGAAGAAAATTAAGAAAAAAATTAAAAAAAGAAAGAAAAAATTGACAATTTTAAGAAATATTTATAAAAGTGGGAAAAAATATTCGAATAAAGAAGAAATTTAAAATTTTAAAGATCATAATTTTTTGTATTTGTTCTCAAATAATATAATTTCCTAATATCTATGTAATTGTTATATGATTCAAAACAACAAAACTAACCGCCAATATTTCCTGCTTTAGAGAAGAGTCGCCTCTAGAACCCACAAATACTTTACATCAATTCCAACTGACTCTTTTGTCGTTGATCAAGGTAAACAACAACAACGCCATCAGCTGCGAACAATTGCCTATCCCCCCATTGTTCAGTCTGCTTATTTTCACTTCTTTGATTTAGTTGAATATGTTTGTCGCTTTCCAAATGCTTCTTAACTAGAAATCTGTGATCTGCTGCAATATATTTCGGCTCGCAAGTAGGGAAAGTCTTCTGCAAGTAGTAGTAATTGTTCAAAAACTTTTATTTTTTTATTGTATAAGAACTCGCGTAAAAAAATATGCTGAAATATGACTTTATGGGTAGAATATGCAAAAGTATGCTCTAACAAATGGGTGTCAAAACACTTGTAAGAGTGTGAAACATTTAAATATGTTATAAATTTCTTAATATCACATTCTAAAAAAAATGATTTTGCATATTTCCGGTTGCCCTGTTAATAACACTGGACCAAAATTTAAATAAGAAAACTTGAACTTGAATTACATCAATTCACCGGTATCATTTACTTTTCATCAAGGTAAACAACAACGCAATCAGCTGCGATCAATTATCAATCCTCCAATTGTTCAGACCGCTTATTTTCACTTCTTTGATTTAGTTGAATAAGTTTGCCGCTTTCCAAATGCTGCTTAACTTGAAATCTGTGATCTGCTGCAATATATTTCAGCTCGCAAGAAGGGAAAGTCTTCTGCAAGTAGTAGTAATTGTTCAAAAACTTTTATTTTTTTATTGTATAAGAACTCGCGTAAAAAAATATACTAAAATATGACTTTATGGGTAAAATATGCAAAAATATGCTCTATCAAATGGATGTCAAAACATTTGTAAGAGCATGAAACATATAAATACCTTACCAATTTCTTAATATCACGTTCTAAAAAAAACATGCATTTGTATATTTTCGGTTTCCCTGTTAATAACACTTGACTAAAATTGTAATAAGAAAACTTATCATTTACTATTCTCCCTGAATCTTAAATTGCTCCCCCTACTATATACACAAAACCACTGTGGCTGTTCCCAAAATTAACGCCTTTTCAAACATTGCATTGTTGTCAAACTAAGTCAAGTGGGAATGAATGATGTCAGTCATTGTGTCACTGAAGTAACCTCTGTAACATCTTGAAGATCCGGCTATCTGTTGTTGGCTCAATTCTTCATCCTCGCGACATAGTTCCCATACTAACCCACAAAGGTTAACCGTCACACCCTAATCAATGGTTAATTTATCAATCCACTCCTTAATAAGATAGCAATTTTTTGATTAAATAAATAATTTCTATAATAAATCACTATTTTGTTTTTTTTTTTACTGGTACAAATTGCCAAAGAATTCTGCTGGTTATTATTTACATATAGGTACATTAATCGCTCGCTTTGCGATAGTTTTTATTTGTTTCTTTTTTTGTTGTTATTATCATTGTTATAAATTACATGTTTGAAATTTTTATGTACATACGTCTTTTAAATCTATTTAGAAATGACGCTTGTTGTTGTAGTTGGAGTTGAAACCATTGTTGTTGTTGTTGTATTGGGTTTGTCTGTTGGCTGGAACGACGGTCTTACGATTGAAACTGGCTTGCTTCACCTCACCGGTATAGTAATCCTTTTCCACAAAAGGATGAGTGCGAATGTATTCCAAAGAACGCAAAATATAATCGGGAATCTTAGGAATATGATCGCCCACGGGATGGTAACCAGTCTCATCGGCCACATAGGTAGTCTTGATCTCAATACCCTCAGGGGAAATGTAGGACGAAGAACCTTGCATGCTGCCATCGGGTGAGCCTTGTTCGCTGCGCTTAATGCCATTGGAGGTCTCGAATTCATAGTGGAAAGAACCGTCTTCCTTCATTTCACCATCGCTACGCAATATTTGCGATTCTTGTTCAGAACCGTGGGAGGTGGGGGCAGATGTTTTATACTGACTATTACTGGAAGCGGCCATTTGGTTGTAGTACTGGGGACGAGAAGAGTAGGCCGAGCACAAGGCCAAGGTAGACACTAAGAGAAGACACTGAAAACACACACAAACACACAACACATTGTTAATTAACATATTAAATAATTAATATTTTGTTTATTTCATTTTTATATTGTTGCATTTTTTTTTGTAATTGTAATCCTTTTTGTTGTTTACTTACTACAGTTTTCATTTTGTTTAGTTGTTGTTTTCTCTTATTTGTTTAAAATCCGTTTTTGTTGTCTGCTGCTCTGTATCCAAAGCGAAACTGTAGTATAGATTCCCAAATGTTAAGGCCTTTATAAAGAAAACCCACCGAAACTGAAGTCATCCCTCGCTTTGCCTCTCTTTTTCGTTGCGTCCGTCCGCGGTTCCCTGTATAGACGTCTAAAGACAGTCAGACATTCTGCCATACCATAGCGACTATTCATTTCATTCATTGCTAAAAATTATATCGTTAACATATTTACGGTCATATCGTAAATAACCACCACAAACTTTATATTTTTTTTGGGTAGGAGGTAGTATTCTTGTACATTTTAATTTTATTTCATTTCAGTTTTTTTGGAAGAACTTCAAATTTGTTGCTAATACTGTTATCTCTGGCCCAAATGTTCTTCTGCTACTCTGCTGCATTAGCATATAAAATTCATTTGATGAGAGTTAATCACAACCATAATGGTAACGGAAATTATTGCTAGCGCTAAACCCAAAATAGGTTGCCGCCACTCATTCTCACTTCTCGCGTTCGTTCTTCTGGGGGGATGGAAAGAGAGGGGGCGGTGTTGCTGGTTAGTTAGAGCATCATCATCATCATCCGCTGCCATAGTTAGTAAATTGCCGTACTATCACCTTCACCTAATCTAATTGGATATATTTGTTAGGTGATTTTATGGCGAAATCGCTTAATTTATTTTTTTTTATTTCTTTAATTTGCTTTCAACATTTCAATGTCAATGTTAGGCAAAAGTACAGTGGTGCGGAGGGGGAAATAGAAGGAGTTGATCATTTATAACGGTATAAAATTTAAAAATTAGAAATGGGAAAACAATTGTATTTCGTTATTTTTAGTATAACAACAGAAATTTTTGATACTGTAAAAGAAATTTTTGGCATAATTAAAATACATTCGGTCCGCGAGCCTAGAGCCCAAATAAAGAGCTTTGACTCCTAGCCCGCTAGCTAATTTTTATTCATTTCAAAAAATAAAATCCAAATTCAAGAAAATACCAAAAATTACTTTTGGTACAAATACTTATACTTTTTATGTACTTTTCGGAACAAGGAATATTTTTTGTACCAAAAAGTACTTTTAATGTACTTATCCGGATCAAAGTACTTTTTTTGTACCAAAGTATTTTTTTATGCCAAAAAGTACTTTTATTGGCCTAAAAGCACTTCTGTTGCATTAAGTACTTTTTTTGTACCAGAGTACTTTATTATATCAAAAATTACTTTTAATGTACTTTTCTTCACAAAGTCCTTTTTTTGTACCAAAGTAATTTTTTATACCAAAAAGTAATTTTATTGGCCCAAAAACACTTCTTTCTATCTACTTTTTATGTACTTTTCGGAACAAGGAATATTTTTTGTACCAAAAAGTACTTTTAATGTACTTATCCGGATCAAAGTACTTTTTTTGTACCAAAGTATTTTTTTATGCCAAAAAGTACTTTTATTGGCCTAAAAGCACTTCTGTTGCATTAAGTACTTTTTTTGTACCAGAGTACTTTATTATATCAAAAATTACTTTTAATGTACTTTTCTTCACAAAGTCCTTTTTTTGTACCAAAGTACTTTTTTTTACCAAAAAGTAATTTTATTGGCCCAAAAACACTTCTGTTGCACAAAGCCCATTTTTACCAAACTACTTTTGTGAACCAAAAATACTGTTATTGCCCCGAAAGTACAATAAAAGTACTTTTTTGTACAAAAAAGTAGTCTGGTACAAAAGAAGTATTTTGTGCAACAGAAAAAAGGTATTTTTGTCATAAAAAAGTACTTTGTGCCGAAAAATACAATAAAAGTACTTTTGGTACAAAAAAGTAGTCTGGTACAAAAAAAAGTACTTTGTGCAACAGAAAAGTGCCTTTGGGCTAATAAAAGTACTTTTTGGCATAGAAAAGAACTTTGGTACAAAAAAGTACTTTGTGCCGAAAAGTACATTTTGGTACAAGAAAGTATTCTAGTACAAAAAAAGTACTTTGTGCAACAGAACAGTGCTTTTGGGCCAATAAAAGTACTTTTTGGAGTAAAAGAGTACTTTGGTACAAAAAAAGTACTTTGTGCCGAAAAGTACATTAAAAGTACGTTATGCTACAAGAAAGAACTCTGGTACAAAAAAAGTACTTTGTGCAGCAGTAAAATGCTTATGGGCCAATAAAAGTACTTTTGCAATAAAAAAGTACTTTGTGCCGAAAAGTATAATAAAAGTACATTTGGTACAAAAAAGTAGTCTGGTACAAAAAAAGTACTTTGTGCAACAGAAAAGTGCTTATGGGCCATTAAAAGTACTTTTTGCCATAAAGAAGTACTTAGGAAAAAAAAGTACTTTGTGCCGAAAAGTACACTAAAAGTACATTTTTGTACAAAAAAGTATTTTGTGCAACAGAAAGGGTACAAAAAAGCAATTTATTACAGAAGAAAGTACTTTGTGCCGAAAAGTACATTATGGTACAAGAAAGTACTCTAGTACAAAAAGTACTTTGTGCAACAGTGAAGTGCTTTTGGGCCAATAAAAGTTCTTTTTGGTAAATAAAAGTACTTTAGTACAAAAGAAAGTACTTTGTACCAAAAAGTACTTTTTGGTATTTTCTTGCATTTGGATTTATTGAAATAAATTTATTAAAATAAATAACAATCGCGAGCCGAGATCTCATTTGAAATTTTATGGCATATGGCTTGCGTGCCGGGAGCTGATTTACAATTTTGTGGCTCTTGGCTCGCGAGTACTTTTTGGTACAATAAATTGTACTTATAATAATTGTTCTGTTTTAAAGAGAACAAAATTAACTTCTTGGTACAATAAATTGTGTTTTTTAGTATACTGAAAGTACTTTGTGGTACAATAAGTGTAATTTTTAGTACAATAAAAATATCTTTTTGGTACAATAAAAGTCACTTTTGGTCTTGGCATAGACCAAAGATTTGAAGTACTCCCACCAAAAGTCGTCCAATGGTGTCAAGTAGAGTTTTCAAAACCGAAAATAAAAACTGTCTACTATTTTTATATGTTTAGTTACTTAGAGTGAATCTTCACAGAACACACAGATAGTTCTGGGCAAATCGGAATGTACAAGGTTGTTTATGCTTATACGATATTTTTTTGACAAATTTCAAAGGATGCTTTCATTCAAATTTTCTTAAGCATTATGAATTTTGAAAAATATATCAAGACGACGGTTTTCTCTCTTCTTAAAAAGGATCGATATTCATATGAACACTTTAAGTGTGGTTATCTCCTAAACAATGTGTTCAATCACAGGAAAGAGCTATACAGTAGTTTGGATTTCATCTTAAAAGAGGTTGGGAACTCAATTGAAATCGTGGGGAAGCCGACGATATTTATATGAAAAACTGTAAGTGTCTTTATCTCTTAAACTAACAGCCTAAGCCACGATGTCGAACGTTAACGTTCGTTTGCCTTTTATGCCATAAACACCAGATTTGTTATACATATTAAAGCTGTTTTCCGCATAAAACGCAAGAGAACGTTAACGTTTTTGAGCGTGGCTTAGGCTGTAAGGGTCCAATTGACAAAAGGAGGATAAATTGTGATCATGTCGGTACTTTAATTCTAAGTGTAAGTTTTACTGGAAACGTGTTCCAAGTTTATGAGTAAATTAAAGCAAACTGATTTCAAAATCTCTATGAAAATATACTTTGCCGACAAACCATCTGATTCGAGAATGATATCATTCTCAGTTTAACCCACCTGTTTAGTAGCTCTAAACTAATATTACCCTCAAACCACTGTGCCCCGCTGTGAGTGTTCCGATTATAAGTTTTAATCTAATATGCCCATCCTATGTTTAATGGAATGTGGTCGCACATTTATTATTTCTTAACTAGCAAAAGTCTTTTTTTCTGTTCTATTGTTTTTTTTGCCACAATTCGCCAACAAATTTGTTAACATTTAACATTTTTATAAACAACAATAAAACATAAAACTTGATGTATTTGTTGATAGGGTGAAAGGAAATTAATTTTTTCAATTTGTTAAAATTTAAATAAGAAATTTAATTAAATGGTCTGTGAAAAAATGTTAACATGATTAAAGTAGAAGATTTTTTTGTATATCAAAGTGGTGCGATCGGTTTAGACCGCTTTGGCTACAATGATATCGGCCCCCTCTAAACCTGTGTTCATTAACTTGTCTCTGTGGTTCCCTAGATATGATTGATCTTACGTGCTGCAGAAGCGGAGCGTGACCGTGCGTAATTTATTGTCTTAGTTTAATCTAATTTTTGAAGTTATTTTTTTGTTAGGTATAATTGCTTAATTTATGATATGACGGAAGTTTTGATATTTCAAAAATTAAATGACTCATGTCGTAGAAGTCCCGACACACCTTAGCCGGTGCAAAGAACTTTAAAAATGCCGCTACAATGCTGCTTACATCTCAGATGTAAGGGAATAGCAAGAACTACCCCCACTCGTAGTACAAAACGTGTGATAGATAAGAGTGAATATTTGAACGTTAGATATTTAGATCATATGCGCAGGAATGAACAAGTGCTTAAACTGTGAGCGAAATAAGAAATGCGAAAGGCTCTAATATATAGGTGCAGATATCGCGTTTAGTGTTATACAGTTTATAGATATTCTGTGAACTTAATTCTTCTTTTTGTTTTTACGTTTTCCTTTAATGGTACCAAAAAAGTTCTTTTACTGTAACGCATAGTACCTTTGATGTAGCACATAGTATTTTTATTAAACATAAAGTACTTTTATTGTACTAGAAAGTACTATTATTGTAATAGGAATTACCTTTATTGTACTATAAAGAGCTTTTATTGTACTAGATTATACTTTGATTGTTCCCAAAAGTGCTTTTATTATGCCAAAAAGTACATTTCTTGTACCAAACCCTAATTTTAGTGTACCCAAAAGTACTTTTAATGTGCCGAAAAGAATTTTTATTGTACCAAAACAACTTTTATTCTACCAAAACAACTTTTATTCTACCAAAAAGTAATTTTAGTGTACCCAAAAGTACTTTTATTGTACCAATAAGTACTTTAATTGTACCAGAAAGTACATTTGTTGCATTAAAAAGTTCTTTACTTGTGCCAAAAAGTACTTTTATTGTACCAACAAGTAATTCAATTGTATCAGAAAGTAAATTTTTTGTACCAAAAATTAATTGAAATAAGCCAAAAAGTACATTTATTGTACCACAAAGTACATTAGTTTTACAATAAAGTACTTTTATTGTACTAGAAAGTACTTTTATTGTATGAAAAAGTACATTAATTGTAAGAAGAAGTACATTTATTGTACTAAAAAGTACTTTTATTGTACCAAAAAGTAATATTATTGTTCCAGAAAGTACTTTTATTGTACCAAAAAGTACTTTAGTTGTACATGAAAGTACTTTTATTGTACTAGAAAGTACTTTTATTGTATCGATAAATATATTAATTGTATTAACAAGTACTTTTATTGTACCAATAAGTGAATTTATTGTACTAAAAAGTAATTTAATTGTACGAAAAAGTAATATTATTGTACCAGAAAGTACTTTAATTGCACCATAAAGTACTTTTATAGTGTCAAAAAGTACTTTTATTGTACCAGAAAGCACATTGGTAGTACCAATAAGTACTTTAATTGTACCAGAAAGTACATTTGTTGTATAAAAAAGTACTCTATTTGTACCAAAAAGTACTTTTATTGTACAAAAATTTAATTCAATTGTACCATAAAGTACATTTGTTGTATTAAAAGTACTTTGATTGTACCAAAAAATACTTTTATTGTACCAGAAAGTACTTTTATTGTACCAAAAAGTAATTTTATTGTACCAATAAGTACTTTCATTGTACCAGAAAGTAAATTTGTTGTATCAAAAAGTTCTTTATTTTTACCAAAATGTACTTTTATTGTACCAGGAAGTACCTTTATTGTACCAGAAAGTATTTTTATTGTACCAGAAAGTACTTTAATTGCACCAATAATTACTTTAATTGTACCAGAAAGTACATTTGTTGTATAAAAAAGTACTCTATTTGTACCAATAAGTACTTTCATTGTACCAGATAGTACTTTTGTTGTATTAAAAAGTACTTTATTTGTACCAAAAAGTACTTTTATTGTACAAAAAAGTAATTCAATTGTACCAGAAAGTACATTTGTTGTATTAAAAAGTACTTTGATTGTACCAAAAAGAACTTTTATTGTACCAGAAAGTACTGTAATTTCACCAGAAAGTACTTTTATTGTACCAAAAAGTAATTTGATTGTACGAATAAGTACTTTCATTGTATCAGAAAGTACATTTGTTATATTAAAAAGATCTGCATTTTTACCAAAAAGTACTTTTATTGTACCAGGAAGTACCTTTATTTTACCAGAAAGTACTTTTATTGTACCACAAAGTACTTTTATTGTGCCAAAAAGTAATTCAATTGTCTCAGAGAGTACATCTTTTGTACAAAAAAGTAATTGAATTGAGCCAAAAAGTGCATTGATTTTACCACAAAGTACTTAAGTTGTACAATAAAGTACTAGTATTGTGCTAGAAAGTACTTTGATTGTACTTTAATTGTATTGACAAGAACTTTCATTGTACCAATAAGTACATTTATAGTTTCAAAAACTAACTTTATTGCACCAAAAAGTACTTTAATTGTATTATCTGGAAGTGTTTTGGTGTTGTATAACATTTTTTGTCACTGTACTCGAATGTGACTTAATACTTAAAATTTTTTTCAATAATTTTGTTTAAAATCTAAAGTTTCCTAAATATGCCATAAACGGCATATATCTAAAGTTGATTGCTGCATTTGCCATTTCCTGCTGCACATTCTTCTTAATATGGCAACCAAATAGTGACTTCATTTCTATCCTCATAACCACATAAAAATCATAAAATATTTATTAAATTTGATACTTTTTTTATTAAAACTGGTTACTCCATAAATGTGTCATATCTTCTGCCATAGCAGTGTTTAATGGGGTTTCCCTGCCGTACATAGAGCAAAAGATTCATAACAAATGAATCAAAACAAGGTCATCCTTGTTTGGCAGGTTTCCTAATCTTTACACATATTTGGCATAGTAAATATTCGGTATTTTTAAAATAAATACACAACAGTATCTTATTATTTAGTTAGTGAGTGCATGCAGCAGGCAGTAAGTATATGTGTATTAATTAGCACAATTCTAAGTAGAATGTAAAGACATTGTTTAAGATTTGGGGACAGACATGTTGGGGACAGGCTAATTTTTTAAAAAATGTAAAATTTAATATAATAGAGAGCGGATATGTAAAATAATCATTATGTTAAATAGAAAACTTTATTTACGCAATATTTTCATAGAATACACATTACGCAAGTTCCACTAATTTTATGTGCAAAAGTATACAAATAAAAAAATCTTATAGCCAAAAATTATATTAATATTATCATAGTTATACATTAAATGCTCGATTTGCGCAACCTATATGAAATTAAACTTGTTGCAGTAACTAAAATTGTTTCACTTACTGAAACTCAATTAATTATACAAAAGATACTAATTTGTCAATTATATGAGATTTTGTATGAAAACTATTGAATTTTCCACAGAAAAGTAAAACATTAGTTTTCAGAAAAAAAAAAAATTTTGTAATTTATATATCTTCTAGATGGAGATTTTTCCGAAACATTTTATAAATCTGAACCCATTACTCCCACATACACGATAGTTTCCAATTAATGCTAGTTGTAGAGAACTTATTACCTCTTTATACATTTAGCTTTAGCCAATTACTGGAGCCCTCATTGTTGTGATCGAAAATGATCCGCGATCAGAGCGTAGTGGTCAATTTCCACAAAAAACTTTTTATTTATATATAAGGTTACCCTAAATATCATTAAAGGACTCCAACACGATCTTATAGTCCCTGTAGATCAAAGTGTTCTATGACAAAAGTCGTTGGATAGTTAAAATTTTAAAACAAGATACATAACGATGGTCTTTAAATTTGGGGATGCAAACTACCTTTTCTAAAACTCCCATATGCTTTATTATACCCTTCACCACGCGCAAGCACGGACCAAAGAGTATATTTAGTTACCTCTTCCACTTTAACGCCCATAAGGAGGCGTGGTTGGTATGACAATATATATATATACTAGCTGACCCGGCAGACTTCTTCCTGCCTGCAAAATTATTGATAAAGATGTTGAGTACTGCTATACAGCGATGTTCTGGAAAACAAGAGGAACATACTCTCCAAAGTTCTGAATTATAGTCTCATGCATTTGGTTACAACGACAATTTCTCCAACCTAGTGCCAAGCCTATTTCTTCAAAAAAAATCCTAAATTCACTATTTAATTTCTAAGAGAAACATCCACACCAAATTTCATGATTCTAAAATAACGTTGTAGTCCGTTTATTCCATAAAGTAGATATTCACCCCAATTTTCGCGATTTTTCATTGAACCGTTTGGTCTGGGCGATTGCAACAGTTGTATCTCTGTTTCGGCCTTTTTATCGCTAAAAGTACGAATTAGGAAACACGCTTTTATCTTCAGCGGTTTGGTTCGAATTTAGCGCTAACAGTTTATATTTCAAAAAATTCCCTTCTAATCCTATTGGGAGCGTACCCATATAGATTTTCGCGATTATAGCTTTATCCGTTTAGCTTGGGTGGTGCCACCAGTATCGCACCGTATCTCACAACTAATCTATAAAATAATTAAAAACCTTAATTTTCGCTATTCTACCTTTTGCTGTTTGAACTCGGCCATAGCACCAGTTTCATCCCTTGTTTGGCCTTTTTACCTCTAATACAAATACCCCTATTCCAAATTTCGATGTAGCTCTCTAATTCTATAGGGAGCATGTTTATTTAAATTTTCGGGATAACCAGTTGCATCTCTCACCTACATCGCAGAAGGAACCTCTAGGGCAAATTTCGAGGCTTTAGCTTTAGCCGGTCGGTCTGGAGAGTATTCAAGCAGTTAAAAGATAGAAATTCTGAAAATTTTATTACAATCGGTCCATTTATTTGGCCGATATAACGTTTTTTTTCAAAAGGGGCATGGGTGCCGCCCATTTCCCAGCGAGATATAATCCTCCTTGTACCGTTCATATATGTTGCAAATCTCAACTTCATACCTCCAATGGCTTGTGAGATATGACCGATTGATATTTCGATAAGTCTGGGCGTTACCACGCCCGATTGTCTAAATATGTTGTCATATAGCCTATAATAGAGGTCATACCGTCATTGCAATCGGTCCTTTTATTTGGTCCATATAATGACTTTTTTAAAAAGAGGCGTGGCATAGCCCTCTTTCCACAAATAAAGTAATTTGTCTTGTACGACCAATATATGTGCCAAATTTCGACTTCGTACGTATAATGGTCTATGATATACAACCGTTTCAAAATTAAAGTTTTATGAAAGCGGTGCCACGCCCTTTTTGCCCCCTTGTAGTCCGCATTTCCAAAAATCCCCTATTAGTGCGCACCTACGTCATAAAAGAAACCTACATTCCAAATTTCACGGTTCTAGTTTAGCCGTTTGGGCTGGGGAGTCATCCGTCAGTCACCTAAGCCTTTTTTATACATATATAGATGATCAGAGTCGAATTTTGAGCCGATTTAAAAATGTCCGGCCTTTATATCCTCTAAGTGGAGGCTTAGTTCTATGATCGGACAAAAACTACTCTCACCTCCCAGGCAAACTACCCTTTTTGGGGGGTTTCCGGCTGAAAGTAACGTCTGCTCTCAAACAAACGCCCCTTTGTAGTTCAAATAACTTGTTTTATCACAATTTTAACAAATGTTGAAGGGTGTCTGAGCTTCGGCATAGTGGAAGATAATTATTTTACTAGTTTTTGTATCGATTAGTTTTGTTGTATTTTTTGTTTTCTTTGTATCTTTATTTCATTATTTTATTTTTAAATTTTATTTGATATTATTATATTTTTAATTATTAAACTTAAACTTAACTTAATTTCCCTTTACACCCTATGAATGAGGTATGGGATAGCTTCTCGCATTGTTGTGAATTAACACGCTGACTATTTTTAGATCCACAAATAACGGCACCTACTTGTTTATCGACGAATGCGAACGTCACTCTTTGAGAAGCTTTTACTATACATGCCGATTGACTTGACACTTACACTGCGAAGTTGCTGTCAACAACATTCGAGGGGGCCGACAATGAAAGAACATTTTTAAGATGACTGGAGCCAGGAGTTGAACCTGTGATCTCCCACATGGTAGTCGCGTGTCCTAACCGTCATGCCACGGCCGGCCGGTTTAATTATTATATTCTATTTTATTCAATTTATTTTATCTTATTTTATTATATTTTATTTCATTTTATTTTATGTTATTTTATTATGTTTTATTTGGATTTTTATTGTTTTTTTTTCTTATATGTTTAATTTTCCTAATAAAAATCTTTAATCAAATATTAATACCGCACAACAGTTTACCGTCCAGACTTGACTAAAACCTATTTCATCTTGAATATACTAACATTGCCACTTTATCTTCTTCTTCCTCCTATAGGCTATTGCCAAATGGTGCAAGAGCAACAAAATCGATTTGGTCATTGTCGGTCCCGAGGATCCTTTGGCCAATGGCCTAGGCGATGTGTTGAAATCTGCAGGTATACGCTGCTTTGGCCCCGATCAAAAAGGTGCACAAATTGAAGCAGACAAAAAGTGGGCCAAAGATTTTATGTTGAGACACCATATACCCACTGCTCGTTATGAATCATTCACAGATTGTGCCAAAGCCAAGGAGTTCATAATGAAGTAAGTCTAATTTGATTGCAAAGAACAAGTAAAAGACAACACAACTAATTGATTTTCATTCACAGGGCCCCCTATAAGGCTTTGGTGGTTAAGGCAGCCGGCTTAGCCGCTGGCAAGGGTGTGGTAGTTGCTGCCAATCCTCAAGAAGCTTGCCAGGCGGTTGATGAAATTTTGGGCGACAAAAAGTATGGATCAGCTGGTGAAACTTTGGTCATCGAAGAGCTGTTGGTGGGAGAGGAAGTTTCACTATTGGCCTTTGTTGACAATAACGTTGTACGTGCGATGCTGCCAGCTCAAGATCACAAGCGTTTAAAGGAAAACGATCAGGGGCCCAACACTGGAGGCATGGGTGCCTATTGTCCTTGCCCCTTGATAACACCCGAAGCCATAGAGTTGGTTAAGAAGGAGGTGTTGCAGAAAACCGTTGATGGCCTACGTTTAGAGGGCTTTGACTATAAGGGCGTTTTATATGCTGGTCTCATGTTGACACCTGATGGTCCAAAGGTATTGGAATTTAACTGTCGCTTTGGCGATCCAGAGACGCAAGTAATTTTGCCTTTATTGCAAAGTGACTTGTATGAAGTAATGTCGGCTTGTTGCGATAACAAATTGCATGAAATTTCCCTGAAATGGCTAACGGGAATAAGTGCTGTAGGTGTGGTTATGGCCAGTGCGGGTTACCCAGAGACTTCTACCAAAGGATGTGTTATAGAGGGTAAGATAGACACACGAATTTCTATTACTTAATAACTATTTTGTACTATAATCTTTGGTGTGTGTTGTCATTTTCAGGCATACCCGTTAACACTTGCGATCAAATCGTTTTCCACAGTGGAGTGGCCGCCAATACCGAAGGCAAATTGATTACCAATGGTGGTCGAGTCTTGATAGCTGTTACCTTAAGATCGGATCTGAAACAAGCTGCATGGGATGCCACAAAAATATGCCAGACTATTAAATTTTCTGGGGCGGGTTCACAATATCGCACGGACATTGCAGAAAAGGCTTTCAAATTGTAACTATTTTTTTGAGAATTTCATATTAATAAACTTTTTTATTTTAATTTTGTACAAAAACCAAAGTCTAATCTATTTGTATTGTACTTTAGCCAAAGGGCCTCACAACCCTCGTTGTCATACAAGGACAGTGGCGTAGATATCGATGCTGGGGATGATCTAGTGCAGCGCATTAAACCTTTGTCTCGTGGCACACAGCGACCTGGTGTGTTGGGGGGTTTAGGAGGTTTCGGTGGTCTGTTTCGTGTAAATGAGGTAATTTTTTTCAAAATCAAACAAAAAATCCTAAAAAGCTATAGGTTTTCTTTGTTATTGTTTACTCCTAGTTGAACTATAAGAATCCTGTCATTTGCGAAGCCACTCAAGGTGTTGGCTCAAAGATACAACTTTCATTGTCTCAGGCAATGTATGAGAACTTGGGCTATGATTTATTTGCCATGTGTGCCAATGATATATTGGAGTCTGGTGCCGAACCAGTAGCCTTTTTAGATTATATAGCTTGCGGCAAATTGCAGGTGCCGCTGGCCGCCCAAATTGTCAAGGGTATATCGGAGGGTTGTCGGGCTGCTCATTGTGCTTTAGTGGGTGAGTTAGGATGTTATTTATATAAGTAGAGTGGCGATTATCTTATTTATTGTCTTCTTCTTGTATCTACCAAAAAAAGGTGGTGAAACTGCCGAAATGCCTTCGGTGTATGAAGTGGGCAAATACGATATTGCCGGCTATTGTGTGGGTATAGTAGAGAAGGGCTTGGAATTGCCTAAATATGAACAGTTTGAAGAAGGCGATTTGTTAGTGTCTCTGCCCTCCACTGGTTTGCATTGTGGCGGTTTCAATGCCATTCTAAGTAGTTGTAATAATCAAGGCATTGATCTGTCCCAAAAGTCGACTTTTGGTGATGTTACAAAAAGTTTGGGTAAGTTAGAGAATGATGTGCATCAAGCAATGTCTATAAATAAACCAAAACTATTATAAATTTTTTTTATATTATTAAATTTATTTATTTATTTATTTTATTTATTTTATTTATTTTATTTATTTTATTTATTTTATTTATTTTATTTATTTTATTTATTTTATTTATTTTATTTATTTTATTTATTTTATTTATTTTATTTATTTTATTTATTTTATTTATTTTATTTATTTTATTTATTTTATTTATTTTATTTATTTTATTTATTTTATTTATTTTATTTATTTTATTTATTTTATTTATTTTATTTATTTTATTTATTTTATTTATTTTATTTATTTTATTTATTTTATTTATTTTATTTATTTTATTTATTTTATTTATTTTATTTATTTTATTTATTTTATTTATTTTATTTATTTTATTTATTTTATTTATTTTATTTATTTTATTTATATTATTTATTTTATTTATTTATTTTATTTTATTTTATTATATTTATTTTATTTTATTCTATATTATTTTATTTATTTTATTAATTTTATTTTATTTTATTTTGTTTTATTCTATTTTATTGTATTTATTTTATTATTTTATTTTTTTTATTAATTTTATTTTATTTTATTTTATTTTATTTTATTTTATTTTATTTTATTTTATTTTATTTTATTTTATTTTATTTATTTATTTTATTTATAATTTTTATAAGTAAATATCTAATGTTTTTTTCTATTTTTTTTTTTTGCTAAAGGACAAAATCTGTGTGAACCTTCCCGCATCTATGTCCTTGAAGTGTTGAAACTCTTGCAAGCCAAGACAGTCAAAGCTATCGCTCACATTACTTCGGGCTTAGTACCAAATGTGGCACGAATTTTACCCTCGAAATATGAAATTTCCCTTGACTTTGGTGATCTGACGGTGCCAGAAGTTTTTGGCTGGTTGGCGGGTAAATTGAAACTTTCTGCCGAAACTTTGTTACAAAATCTCAATTGCGGCATTGGTCTTGTCATGGTGGTGCCCAAGAACTGCAACAATTGGAAAACAATCAAGGGCGCAAAAGTTTTGGGCGTTATTAAGAGGAAAATTCCCACTTGCCCACAGAAGACACAAATCGATGTGAGAAACTTTGAAGAAGCTCTACATAAATACGCGGCAAAACATGGTCCTTTGGGTG
This sequence comes from Muscina levida, assembly GCA_964034835.1. Taxonomy (NCBI): domain Eukaryota; kingdom Metazoa; phylum Arthropoda; class Insecta; order Diptera; family Muscidae; genus Muscina; species Muscina levida. The sequence continues at coordinate 9,824,627 of OZ035881.1, read as the reverse complement.
AAAATGAGCTGTCCGAGCCCAACTATCATGAGTTGCAAGGCCTTTTGATTGTTAATGCCGACCAGCGCAAAGAATCGTATGTGGCATACAATGGACGCCGATTGACAGAGGTGCCAAAGACGTTTAAGGATCCCATTTTGATTATGGGCACTGATGGCGTGGGCACTAAAATCAAGATAGCCCAACAAACTGGTCGTAATTCCACCGTGGGCATAGACCTGGTGGCCATGTGTGTCAATGATATTTTGTGTAATGGTGCAGAGCCCTTTACTTTTGCCAGTTACTATGCTTGCGGTCAGCTGAATGAGGAATTGGCTGAGGAGATCATAGAGGGTGTCATTGAGGGTTCACGTCAAGCGGGTGCAAGTTTAATAGGTGAGTAACTAAAGAAGTAGAACAAGTGCTTAATGATTTGTTTATATTTGTTTTTTTTTTGCCAGAATCTCATATCTCTGAAGTTTCTTTGCTGTACAAGCCACACGTTTACGATTTGGCTGGCTTTTCTTTGGGCATAGCCGAAAGCGATCGCATTTTACCTTTCACTGACAAAATACAACCCGGCGATGTGCTCATTGGTTTACCCTCCTCCGGTGTTCACAGTAATGGTTTCAGTTTGGTACATGCCGTTATGAAGTTGGCTGGTGTTACGTTTGATGACAAAGCGCCCTTCAGTGACCTGACTTTTGGTGAAGAGTTCTTAAGACCCACGAAAATCTACGTCAAAGCTTTAGCCCCTATAATACAAGGAGGTCTAGTTAAGGCCATGGCTCACATTACAGGCGGTGGTTTAACCGAAAATATTCCCCGCGTTTTGAGAAAAGATTTGGCCGTGCAGCTTAATGCTGAACAATTTGTTATACCGCCCGTGTTTGCCTGGCTGGCACAGGAAGGCAATGTAAAGTCTGCCGAAATGCAAAGAACCTACAATTGTGGTTTGGGTATGGTCCTGGTGGTTGATCCCAAGAATGTGCAGCAAGTTATGAAACTCTTACAATACACCGAGAGGGCCTCCATTGTGGGCGTAGTTAAGAAGAGAGACTCTCTTAGCGCTCCCCAAGTTGTGGTGGATAACTTTGAGAAGTGTTTAAATCACGCCAAAAAGATCATTAATAGCCCCCGCAAAAGAGTGGCTGTACTAATATCCGGCTCTGGTACCAATCTGCAGGCCTTAATTGACGCTTCCAAGGACTCGTCACAAAATCTGCATTCCGACATTGTGCTAGTCTTGTCCAATAAGTCCGGTGTCCAAGGCTTGGATAGAGCTCAGAAAGCCGGTGTACCCTGTGTGGTTATCAATCACAAAGATTACAAAACGCGAGAAGACTTTGATAACGAAATGTCCAAATATTTAATACGCGCCAAAATTGATATTATCTGTTTGGCAGGATTCATGCGCATTTTAAGTGATCCCTTTGTGAAACAATGGAAGGGCAAACTCTTGAATATACACCCCTCGTTGTTGCCCAAACATCCGGGTTTGCATGTGCAAAAGAAGGCTTTGCAGGCGGGAGACAAAGAATCAGGCTGCACCGTGCATTTTGTAGATGAGGTAAGATATTTGCTACATTAGACAAAGCGACTTAATATTTATTATCACTTCTTTGTTGCGTACTCTTGTAGGGTGTTGATACCGGCTCCATAGTGGTACAGTCGTCCGTGCCAATTTTGCCCAATGATACCGAAGATTCACTGACGCAGCGCATACACACCGCAGAATATTATGCGTTTCCACGAGCCTTGCGTTTGGTGGCCACTGGACAAGCCTATTTAAATAAAGAAGGCAATGTAATTTTTGCCTAAGGAAAATAACACAAAAAGACAATCAATGAACTAACATAACAGCAAAATACTTTTTTTATGTATGCCTGTTAATTTGTATTAAGACAATTATTTTATATGAAAATAAAGATATCTAAGTTAATATTTGAACTAAGAGGAGTAAAATATCACATGATGTTTATTAACTAACTAGTGTGGCAAAACAGAGCCTCAACTAAAACCAGGAACCTATCAAAGACATCAAATCAGATTTTCCCGCACTTGTACTGCTGCTCGTTTCTCTTATAGTCTGAGGTCTGGGCTGATTACGTGGCACTTCGGGATCCTTGAGTATTTGTTCCGATAATTTTTGTAAATTCACACGAAAGAATTGATGATCAAATATGGGCACAATGAGATTGTATTTATCGATGCTTTTATTGATTTGCTGCTCATCATGCTTGAACTGACTTAGACCCTCCTGCCATTGTGAAGCTTCCATGTCGCTTAAAGGATATTCGCCATAGTATGTTCTTTCTTTTCTCATTTCCTTTTTGAGTTGTTCCAAAGCCTCTCGTATGTCTCGCTGTAGTTGTATCCATTCTGGCGTAAAACCATTATCTAGCAGTATTTTATTTAGTTTATGTGTAGTGAAATCCAAGTAAGGATTTTGTGTTTGGGCCTGGGCCAAAGGTTTCCCGGCACCACGCAAGTTATTAAAGTCTCCCTTCGACATGGCTTCTTGTATGTAATCCTCCACTAAGCGATCAAAGCCGTATTTGGTTTTAATGGCATGTTTCTTGTAAAAGGTGCCCTTTTTCATGACGGTCTTTTCATCGGCCTGAGATTTATCTATGCGATGCTTGAGCACGCGCTCTTGGGCCTTCATAGCTTTAATTTGTTGATATTGTTTTTGCCTTTGAAAGGGATTACCGACGCCTAGCCCATCGAATGTAAGATATTGACGATGTTGGGGTGCCGTATGGCGTATATCAGGTACCTCCTCTTCCTCGTCTTCATAAATGCCACGTCGATTTTTGGCAAATTTTTCCTGCAGCAATTTAAAAGCTTCATCGACTTCATGAAATCGTTCGGGTGAGGCCTCAGGTAGCCCTGAATCGGGATGGACTTTTTTCACTAGCTCAATATAGGCACGGCGTACGGTGTTTTGATCGGCCGTTTCTTCGACACCCAAAATGCGGCAACATTTCTGTGGGGCCAAAAATAATTCTTAAGAGATTTTAAAGCAACAAACAATAATGCCAACAATGTACCCTATACAACTCCACCCTTTTGATATGCATGTGGCGTAGTTGCTGCAGTTGGGTACCCAAACGCAAAAACGGCGAGAATTTCATCGCAAACATTCCGAGTTTATGTAATTGCTATTCACCGGCTGAGAGCTGACACTTTATAAATTAACGTCTCCTTCGTAGCTAGCTACAACTCCTCGGCACTGAAGTTATTTAAAAGTTTATTCACGGTTACTATTTGAATCGTTAAAATTTGGAGGGTATATATTTCGAAATTTTTGTTATTGTTTTGTTTTGCGAGATTGCTGCACTTAGGTGCATTGATAGGGGAATTGAATGCAGCTCAGTAGCAGCGTCAACAGCTGATGTTGTTTACCAATCGAAGATATACGGTCCAGTAATAAGAGATGCCAGATTTTGGTTTTAAATTAATTTTAATTAAAATATAAAATAAATTGATTTGCACATTACTAGACGAGGTATGGCTGGAAAAGGTGTAGATGACATCCTTTTTAGTTCAGCTTTCAGGGCGCTCATGGGGTCGATGAACACTGTGGATCGAAAAATTATTACTCCCTATGTGAGGGTACTTAAAGTAAAGGTATTATCACCAGGGTTCGAATATGCCATATTTGCGGCAACTTTGGACCAAGTTACACCTATATTTTTTTTGTAATTGAATATTTTGTTTATAATTTGTTTTTGAATAAACCGTCATAAAAAATGGCTGAAGTGCAGAATATGGGGCGGGAGCCCGAATAAAAAAAATATGCCATTGTCTTCGTCTTGGTCCCCAAACTTCGGAATGGTAGGTCAAAGTTGGCGCTCAGGCCCATTGGGCCCGGTGGGGTCAAAAAAGAGGCCCCTTTGGGTTTATGATGACCCCCATGTGCGGGTACTCAAATGAAAGATATTTTCAAGACGAAGCCAACGATGTTATTTCCTATGGGTTAGAGCCATTCAAATTTCCGGGATACACAAAAAAAATTTCCGGGATACACAAAAAAAATTCAAAAAATTTCAAAAAATCATGGAAAAAGTTATAAAAATTTACTGAAATAAATTGAAAAATTCTAAAAAAGAATAGAATAGATTTTTTTTCATTTGATTACCCACACATGTGGTTATCATAGAACCCTAAGGGGCCCAACTTAGCGCCAACTTTGACCTTGATTTTCGTGTTTTAGGGCGTATTTGGGGGGGAAGTGGCATTTTTTTGGGCTCCCCCCACATATTCTGCACTTTTGCCTAAAAAATTTATTTTTAAAGATTGATGTTGGGAAATATATGCCTTTTTTATAATTTTTTTATATTTTTAATTTTTTGTGATGTTTTTCTATTTTGCTTTTATTTGTTTGTATTTTAGTAATTTTTGTATATATTTGAATTTTTTGTACCATTTTCGTAACAGAACATTTTGAATTTAATTTGGTTTGATTAAAACTTTAAAAAAGAATAGTATAAAAAATTTTTTTTGAAAAATTGACAGTTGAATTTTGAATTAAATTATTTTTAAAGAATGAAGTTGAGAACATTTTTTTTTGTTTTTCTTTATTTCCGTATTTACTTGAAATTTAGTCTATTTTTAATAAATTTTTTTAAGTTAAGTTTTTTTGTATTGGTTAAAGTTTTTTGTACGACCAAGTAAGACCTATTTTTGGATAAATTTTTTTGCATATAATATTTGGAAAAACAATTTTTAAAGAATGATGTTGGAAAAATTTGTTATATATATTTTTTTGTATTTACTATTAATTTTGTGTGCATTTTTTTATAATTTTTAATTATTGTTTTTGTGTTGTATTTCTATTTTGCATTTATTTTGAATTTTTGTATTTTAGTTAATTTTTGTATTTATATAAATTTTTTGTACCATTTTTGTATTAAGAAATTTTGATTTAATTTTAAAAAATGGTGTTCAAAAATTTTTTTTTCTATTTTTTTTAAATTTTTTTCAAGCCTTTGTATTTTTTTTAAATTATTGTATTTATTTTTAATATCTGTATTTTTTTTGTTTGTTTTTATTTTGGTTTATGTATTTTTTGTTTTAATTGAATATTTTGAATAAAATTGTTGTTAAAAATTAAGTTAAGAAAATTTTTTTTTTATCTTTTTTTAGTTATTGTTGAGA